>JADBJO010006706.1:35000-55000 GCA_016801955.1 Conus betulinus | reverse complement strand
ATCGATACATTGGAGATATATCAGACTGATTTACGATTTGATGAACTATTTAAACTTAATAAATCTCCCTGGTTTGTTGTTATGTATTGGTTTTGAAAAAGGTTTGATTCTTTAAATTGGAATTCCATGTTTAATTAAGACACTAAAAGCGTTTAGCTTTGGCCAAAGTATATCCCAGTGGATAGAAACATTTTATAGGAATATTAAATCAACAGTTATTGTAAACGGACAGACTTCGCCATGGTTTGAGATAGAACAAGGATGTAGGCAAGGAGATCCCATTTCTCCGTATTTTTTATAGTCAGTGTAGAGATTTTTCTATCTATAATGATAAAGGAAGAAAAAAATGACAAAAGGGATAAAAATAGGTGAGATGGACCATAAAATAGCGCAGTGTGCTGACGACACTCAGTTACTAAATAATTGTGATAGAGTTTCTTTTGAAAGTTCTATTCATAAACACATTTGGCAGAGCTTCAGGTTTACACATGAACAGTGAGAAAACGCAAGCTGTATGGCTCGGGTGTCAAAAGATGTCAAAGACAACATACTGTCCACATTTACAAATGATATGGAATCCCCAAAATTCAAAGTACTCGAAGTTTACACAAGACTTATAAGAATGCGAAATGATGAACTATAATGACAAACATATAATGACAAATTTTCTGAAATCAAAATGACAAATATATAATGACAAATTTTCTGAAATCAAAATGTTATTCAAAATTTGAACTCAAAGAACTATTACACCTGTGGGAAAAGTCGCAGTTTAAAGGAAGACAACGATTAAAACAGTAAAAGAAGGTGGTCTGAACATACCTGACATTAAAAAAAATACGTTTATCCTTTGAAAATCGCGTGGATAAAAGAAAAATTAACATGACTAATCATAATTGGAAGAATATTATAAGGAAAACCCATCCATTTATTGAAAAACTTGAATGTTATGGATCAGCAGTTGCTTGTGAATGTACGAACTCAAATTTATTTTGGACTCATGTTTTTAGGGCTTACAAAGAATTTTGCTTATTTGTAGAACCCCAGACAGTGAATGAACTACTGTTGGAACCTGTGTTTTACAATGACAAAATTAAAATAGGTAACGTCACGATCAAACAAAAGAAGCTGATTGAAAAAGTAAAATATGCGGTAATGCATTTCTTAAAAGAAGACGGAAAATTCGTGACATATGAAGAATTCACTACTAACCTTGACTATAACATAAATTTCGTTATTTACAATGGATGGATTTCCACCATAAAAAGTTACATAAATAAAACTTGAATTGAATAAACACCACCACCAACTGTAGACTCAACATACTGAAAGCGGTGAATATATTTTCAAGGCAAGCAGAGGAATCAAACAATACCATGAAATTTTAACTTATAATGAACAGAAACAAAACTGTTCTACAAAATGGGAACGAAAGTTATGTTCTGAAATCCCTTGGAAAAAAAAAGTATTTCTCCACATCCACAACATAAACGATATCAAACTCAAATGGTTACAAATTAGAACTTTTCATAGAATTATTGGTACGAATATTATATAATAAGTGAATGAAACAGATAAATGATTTCGCTGGGTGATGAAGGAGGTGGTAGTAGTCATACATGGGTAGTTGTGAAAGGTGTGTGGGTAATGTTAATAAGGGAGGGAAGGGGATGGAAGATTAAATGGGTGATAGGTATAATTGTGGGGGGGGGGGTGGGGGAGGAGGGTAATGTGTGTGTGTGTGTGGGGGGGGGGGGGGGGGGGGGCAAGAGAAGGAGAGCTCATTATCTCTCCACCCACTATGGGGTGGGGGGGGGGTATGGGTGTAGGAGGTTGGGAGGTTCATACAAATAGTGTTGTGGGCCATGTGTGGTGGCAAGTCCCCCAGAGGCAGACCAACACTCTGGTGCGCTCGATGTACCGCAGGTGCACAGCTGTGATCAATGCTCGAGGTGGTCACACCAGATACTGACACTCTGCTGTTAACACAGGGTCAAGGTCAAGTTCATGTGACCTTATTTTCTACCAGAATGAACTTTGAAAAGACACTTTTGCGGAGTTTGATTGCTTTTTCGCACTTTCTATTCCCAGTTCTAAGGAATCGTTGGCCAAATTAAATCAAAATTTCCATGCAGTTTGTTTTTCGCGTTTTTTATGCCTCTGAGTATGTATATATATATATATATATATAAAATTCCCCCTTTCCCCCAAGCCCCAACCCCCCCCCCCCCCCCCCCCCCCCCCCCCGCTTAACACTATTATCAATCCCCCTTAACCACAACCGTCACAAATATATCATACCACTCCACTAAACCAGCTACGCAACCTACAAACCCATCGTTTCACTCCCCCCCCCCCCCCCATCCCCCCCTCCTTTTCCTCTCCCTTAATCTCCTCTGCCGTTTCCGTCTGGCGGCCATTTTTCCTAACACATGGACAGATAAGTCGCTCTTCTTTCTTCGTTTGTACTGTCCTAAATGTTAAATGTGATTTGTTTTTTACCTGAAGAAGATCCAAGAGGTCGAAATGCATTGTATCTTGTCCTGTTCGATTTTCTGTTTCATCCGTACCTGTAGACGCTATGCAAAGTTTTGAAAGTGTGATGAAGTGGGCATGATTTGTTTGCTTTATTCTGTGACGACGTTGGCTTTTTGATGTACCTCAGTGTCAACACCTGTCTTTGTTGTTTGTTTCCTTCTTCAGGGCTGGACCCGTTTTTTCTTTCTGACAGCTGGGGGGGGGGGGGGGGGGGGGGGGGGGGGGGGGGCTCTAGGGTCGCCTGCGCTAGAATAATACTGACACAGAGACTTGCTACCACAGCGAGGTCGAAGCGACTTATAAGGGGAAAGAACTTGAACATCTTTCCTGTGCCAGACTCGGCCACATCCCTCGCATTGGCTGTCTTCCTAGGCGAGGTCATGATCCACTGCCCCCCCCCCCCCCCCCCCCCCCCCCCCCGCCCCCCCCCCGTCCAGTGTGGCACACACTGTCCATCACCACGCGTGAGAGACAGCATGGCAAAAGAAGGGATTAGCGAAGGAATAACACTGCCCTGTGTTTGTGTTTGTTGTACCAGAGTCCACGGGTGGCTCGTGCACTGAGATACAGTGCAAACACGACGGCGTCTTCAACAAGCAGACTTGCCGCTGCGACTGCCAGGGGAGTTTCACTGGCAAGAATTGTGGTAAGAAAAACAGAATTAGGTTTTTCCCCCTCCCCACTGTCCGCTGTTACTGCCCATTCCCCACTCTCCGTCCTCCCCTCCCTGCTTCCTCCCCTTTGCTTACCATCTGTCTCCTCTCCTTTCCTCTCTAAAAAAAAGTTCGTGTTGCTAATACCACTTTTAATCGTGAATAAGAATCTAAAGTTACAGGTCCATCTGTGTTATTAATAATTTCACCGCTTGTTTATCAATAATTTCACCACGCCTGATGTCACTGCCAGCACTTTTAACAGCGAATAAGCATCTGCAGTTACATGTCCATCTGTGTTACTAATTATTTGATCACTTATCGTATTGTGTTGAATGAAAGTAAATACTAATAATAAATGTGTATCTGTGTTACACATAATGTCACAAATCCTAATGAAGATGAATGGTTAATTCCGAACGGTCTTTCTATGCTACAAGAATTGTCACCATTTCCACGGGAGAATTCGAAATTTACAGCTACTCGTTCATCTGTTTTACTACTAATGTCATCCTTTCTGATGGTGAATTTGAGTTTACAACTACACACGTTCATCTGTATTACTACTAATGTCACCCTTTCTGATGGTGAATTTGACTTTACAACTACACGTTCATTTGTTTTACCGCCGCTAACGTCACCCTTTCTGATGGTGAATTTGAGTTTACAGCCACACGATCTGTGTTACTACTAACATCACCCTTTCTGATGGGAGAAAAGGGTTCATGGCTACATCTTTATCTCTGTCACCGCAACTGTTTTTGAGTCCCAGAAAGGAATACAGACTTTGAAACCGATCAGATTTTACAGAGGAAGAATTTTACCGCAATTTTTGAGTCGTCATTGTTTCTTAAATTTAACGACCTTGATGAGGTGACAGCTGTGGAATGGGCCCTTGTGCTTGGCTGGGCGATAAAGAACGCGAATTAACAGCGAACAGAGAGTTTACAGCTGCAAGCACAACCCCCTGTTAAGGTGAATAGGGGCATAAGCTACATGTTTACCTGCGTAACTGAAACAGTCACTATTTGTTTATAACTAATGGTTGCCTGTTACCGTTCGTCCTCTATGTGTTGGTAAAAACTCACACATCTAATGGTAGGTAAGGGTACTTGCAGTATTTTCTGCCTATGTTTACACAAACCGGACCAGGTAGGTTGGGGAACACACTGTGTATTCCTTCGTGTCTTTAACGCTGCCATCTCTCAGGAGGTGGGCAAGTGGTACATCATCCTCGCCCGCGTTAATAATGATACTGTCACTGTTTGGTGGTAGGTAGGGGAAGCCACAGTTATGTGCTTCTGTTTTACAAATATCATTGTCACTACTTTCGGTGGTAGCTAAGGGTACCCACTATATATTCTGTGTTCATGGTGTAATTGATGCCACTTTCGGTGGTAATTAACAATACCCACTATTGGTTCCATGTTATTGGTATGATTATTGTCACCGCTTGAGGTGTAGGTAAATGTACCTACCACATGTTCTTGGTGTGTCACTACTTTTTCATCACTCCTCGTGTTAAATGAGGGTGCCCATTTCATGTCTATCTGTTACTGACACTGTCTACGCTTTTGGTGTTAGACAGATATCGCCGGTGTATCGATCGTTTGTGTTACCAATACCGTTACCTCTTCTGTGGCAGATGCTGATACAGTCACTATTTACGGTGGTAGGAAAGTGTCCCCGTTAGATGTGCGTCTGTTTTGCTGATAGTCACCATTTGTGGTAGAAGAAAAACGTCCTAGTTACATGTTCGTCTGTGTTGCTGATACAGTCAATATTTATGGTAGTAGAAAAGCCCCCTTTACATGTTTGCCTGTGTTGCTGATGCAGCCACATTTGTAGTGGTAGGAAAGCGTCCCTGCTATATGTCCGTCTCCTGGGTGAGTGCAGAAACCTGCCCGAGTGAGGACGACAGAGCTGATTGCCAGACGTTCACGAAGGCCGAGTGCCAGCAGCAGGCCATCTGGGTCAACTGTCCCTACAGGTGCGGCGTGTGCTTGCCGGGCTCTGCCACCTTCCCGCGTGCATGCATCTACACACACGGTGCCTTCCTCGCCCTCCTCCTGCTCCTGAGTCACGCCGTTGCCCAGCTGCTCCGTCACGGATAGGTGGGACGAGTGGGTCTTGAAAGCAACTTGGGGAAAGGTTTCAAACATGTTGCTTTCAAACTGTTTGGATCTGACCAGAAGTGACAAAAAATGCCGATATGTTCCCCCAGGTTTTTGTTATTGTTGTTGTTTTTCTGATGTTTTGCTGAAAATGATGCTTGTATTTATTTTCATAAACAGCATTCCGTAACATTTAGTAGCCTTTCACACAAAAGAAAATACTCAACAGAGGGGAAAAAACACCTCCTGTTTGAAAATGCAAGTTTCGATTTTATTTAAGACTTGTCCTTTTCAGTTGCTGCCCAATTAAATATGAGAAACTAGCATGCACAGCATTTCTCCTTTAATGGAGAAGTTGTGCGACGAGCTGTAGGCCTGCTGTTAAAAATATTCAAAAGCCCTTCATAAAATGCAGGAAAAAAAAATCTGTATTAAACATAGTCTTACTATTCTGTGGTGATCCAGCTATTGCCTAATGCCTGTTATACTACGCTTATAACAAAGAGGTACTGTTTTCAAGCCATTTCACAAAGCAGATTCATGTGCACAGAACAAAAAAAAATGAAATGAACTCGATATATCACGTGTGTTCGTATCTTTTTTCATTAGTAAGCACCCCTTTGTTATCACCCACAACTGCTGCATAGCGATGTTTATAGCACGCCACAGTTCTGTACTTACGCCATTACCACTGTGCATGGCTAGTTCTACAAGATCGTCTGATAAGGTTAGTGATTATAGGTATCTTAGTTCGATTAAATTAAACAGACCAAAATTCAGCAGAAAAAAAAGTTTATCTTATTTGTAACTTTTTTTTTTATTTGAAAGTTACACAATACAAAATGCGAATTTCATAAGATTATACATTACATTATAGTAGTTCAGAAAGCCATATTACACTATTGTATCTGATTCTATGCAAATGTTGATCTGGAAACAACCTGTTAACCATAACCCCAGGCTAAAAGGGCATGAATCCCACCATCTATCATTGTCGTGCTTGTCTTTACTGTTCTATTCATTATCAAGATTCACGCGTTTGAAAGACGGATATCTTGCACCAGTAAAACAACAGTCCACTGGGGTTTTTTTTTTTTTTGTTTTTTTTTTTTTTTTTTTTTTGTTTTTTAGCAATATCGTGCACCAGTTTTAAAACACCAGGTCCATCAGTTTCCTTTCTACTTTCCTTTACGGACTTCTCTCATCGTGGTAACTTTTTATTTTTTTTTAAACTCTCATCAACAGCGGTATCAGAAATACAGGGGAAGATAATCATCGGACAATTTCAAGTTCAGTTTCATTATGGCCCAGCAGAACAAACATGGCCGCCTTTTCAGGACTGTCAACAACTTGAAAGAAAAGATGTGACACCTGCTTAAAGGAGAGAGAGAGAGAGAGAGAGAGAGAGAGAGAGAGAGAGAGAGAGAGGGAGGGAGAGAGAGACAGAGACAGACGGACAATCAGACAGTGAAGACAGAGAGACACAGAGAGAGATGAATATGGCAATTATTCGCCCATTATAGATAGAGAGTATGAATGGGAAATGTTTCCATTGTATATAAAAGTGTGCAAGGGAAGAAAGCAAAAGAATAGAGTTGTTATTTTCCCACCGTTCACATGTATCCTGGAGAGTATAACATTATGATTCTGTGGTGTTGCTCTGTCTTATTCTCTCACTGTCCCTCTTCAACCTTGCACACATTCCTTAAAAAAAAAAATCTTCTTCACACCTACATATTTCCATAAAAAGGGGTCGACAAATCCAGCCCTATCTGGCCTTTTTGCTCTACAACATTATCAACAATAAAAGTGATGATAACAATTGCAACAGTAATGACGATAATGATAATAACTGCACAAGAAAGGCTGAATTCTTCACACTACACCACCAACTCAGCCACCCATCACCAACCACCCCTACACGCGAGCTTCTGTCCCGATAAACGTTAACGTCTCGTATGTTAAGGAAACAAATAGAAGATTTTTAAAGAGTGGTAGACGGAGCACTAAGAGGTCAAACCTCAAAGACGTATGTCACACACATAACTATGTGACATGGTAAAAGAATCATCCCCAAATCGTTCAGTGTAATTGGAAACAAGAAGGGAAAGAGGTCAAACCTCAAAGACGTATATCACTCACAGAACCATGTGACATGGTAGAAGGATCACGCCCAGATAGTTCAGTGTAACTGGAAACAAGGAGTGAACCACAGATGAATGAAAAACCAACAGAGACATAAATGAACTTCGTTTTGATTAAAGCTAATTCAGCCTCACATCTAGGTCCCTTCCAGCCCTAGCTAATAGCCAAAAAGTATATGAATAAATGAAAGGAAATGAAGGAAGGAATGAAAAGAAAATGAATGAATGAATGAATGAATAAACATATAAATGAATAATTAAATGAATGAATAAATAATTAACTAGAGCAGTATTTACACGAGATCACCTTTCCGCCATAACCACCAGCCCCACCCACTCAGTCGTTCATATAGTCCGCATTATCTTCCTCCCAACAGTCTCAATAGCTCGACAAGCAAGTATAATGTGCGTATTAGTTCTGATAGTCATCACTTTTCAAAACGTCACCAAGTTCGATGTTTTGTTGGGAAAGGGCGTTCAAATTCAACGTTCGCGGAGGACAGATGTATTGGCATACCCTTTTACAGTTGTTCGCATCCCCTTTCTGTTCTTTCTACACCCCCCCCCCCCCCCCCCCCCCCCCCCCACACACACACACACACACACACGCGCGCGCGCATGCACACACACACCACACACACACACACACACACACACACACACACACACACACACACACACACACACACACACACACACACACACACACACAACACAACACAACACACACACGCGCGCGCGCACGCACGCACGCACGCACACACATACGCACACACGCTTTGCTATTTTTACTTAACGGATTTTAGTTGTTGTTTGTTTGTTTTCGTTTCTTTCGCTGAAGCAGCCGAGACTATGTCTGATGTCAAGGTCACAGAAACTTCAGCGGTCAGGGCCTTCTTGTATAAGTCGCATACACCTGATTTTTGTTTCTTTGTTTGATTTTCATTATTTCGTAAATTTCCCAATTCTTGTATAATGTGTGTTTGCTTATAGTACGCTTACTTTTCCACTCAACGTTGTTTGCAACAATAAAATGTTACTACTGTTGATGAGAAAAAGTCTGTTTACATCGGATAGCAGTTGCCTTGCTGATGTTTGCTCATCGTCTGTCAGCACGCATGCGTAGGCGTTCTGCAGGTTGACATGCATTCACAATTATAGACAGGCCTATTACATAACCGCTCGCACGCATCTGTCTGCCCCCCCCCCCCCCCCCCCCCCCCCCCTCCTCATCTCTCTCTCTCTCTCTCTATCTCGCATGCACACATACAGAAACACACACGCACATTCACTCACACACATATCCGGACCCTCCCCCCCCCCACACACACACACCACTCCACACACTCAAGCTGACATGCACTCACGCACACACGTCCCCCCCCCCCCCCCCCCCCCCCCCACACACACACACACACACACACACACACATACACACTGGAAACTCACGCTGGTACCGAATTATCCGATGTCAATCGCACCAAACGACGCAGGCTGTTCTGACAACAGAACTATCCTCATAATAAGCCTAGTAGACAAGAGTGGTGCTGTGGTGATGCAAAATGCAAAACGTTCAGTCATACACCCAGGAAGCGGAACAACTAAGTAATCCATTCCATTGAGTCTCGGGTGTGCAGGGGTATATCAAGAAGAACAAGGAGAAAGTACGTTTGCAGAAACACTTAAAAAAAAAAAAAAAGTTTATCGACAGGAGATGGCACGCATGGAAAAGTCACGTTCCATCAAGTAACTGTTTTGATGTAGACAACTTTAGAATTCTTCCCTTTCAGTTACAAAAATAGCTTTTGTTGAAATGAACTGACATTCACGATTCACGATTTCCCAGTCGGCACTACCCAGGTAGGCAGCCCGTTGTGTAAACAAGTGTGGATTGTAAAGCGCTTAAAGCCTGGTCTCTAGCCGAGAACAGGCGCTATATAAGTATTCATTATATTGTAATAATAATTTGATATTACGGGACTCAGATGTGGAATCGATTAAATAAAGAAAATCGCTAAGCGATCAGTTAAAAAAAATAAATAAATAAAAAATAAAAAAAACCTTAGGAGGAACCGCTCTGTCCCCTTTGCAAAGAATCAAGTGGAGATGAAGACGATTTTGTTTGCAGTGCCGTTTGCGACTAATACCTAGGAACGTTTATAAGTCACCTTTTGTTTGCGCTTACTGATGGCATTAGATACAGTTGCTAACTTTAGATGTGCGTTATTATTTGCAGTTTATGTTGGCATTTTTCTAGGAAAACTTCGTATTGCTTTTTTCATATGTGTAGTAAACAGGAGAACGCCATGTTTACTCGAACACTGAAAACTGTGTAAACGCCACACGGTGTTATGGTAGACTTCCTCCTCGGGTATTTGTATACCGGCATTTTCTTCCAATCGGGAAAAAAAAGGGGAGGGGGGGGGGGGGGGGGGCGGGTGGAGAGCGAACAGCAGAGGTGTCCAGCGAGTGCCGGCAACGGTTCTCTTGGTCCCCCCTCTTCCCCCACAGGAATTTCTGGTGACCGTGACCCGAGAGAAATAATGTCAACTCCGCGCAAGTCTGACACATTGCCAGAGGACATGTGACATGTCAAAAACATTGTGCAGGTCTGCATAAAGAAGTTGCCAACCTGAACGAGGAAGTGACCAGCGCCAGTTGTGATGATGGTGTGGAGTGGCAGGTAGCGCAGGCGAAGACAGGCAGATGATTTAGTTCAGGAACAAAGGGACAACAACCGGGCAAAGAGAACACAGGGGGAAACGAAGAGGAGTTGCTTCCCTTTCATTTCGCTTCCAAAGCCCAAACAACACAACTGACGAACGGACAATGAACTTTACAAGAGAACGAACACCTGTATGAAAATAAGGACAGTCAGGTAAGAAAGACCAATGACCTGCATGGGTGTTCTGAAAGATATGATCTTTTATGACATACCTCGGCATGAAATGAGTCCAGAGAAGAGTGTCAAGCTCTGGAATGGCCAACTACATGACACGAAGTCAACAGACCTCACAGACATACTCGACAAAAGGACCCCTGGAGCGTAAGAGATTC
Organism: Conus betulinus; assembly: GCA_016801955.1. NCBI lineage: Eukaryota > Metazoa > Mollusca > Gastropoda > Neogastropoda > Conidae > Conus > Conus betulinus. The sequence goes on along the minus strand of JADBJO010006706.1, from coordinate 44,494 downwards.
GCCAGAACATGTAGATGAAATACACAGAGAACCTGAAGATCCAAATGATTTCATGTCATTCAGCATAATTATAATGATTAACCAAGAGACTTCCAAATCCATTTAAAGTCTGATCTGAAGAATTTCCTAGTCAACTTGTCAATCTCTGTGCCATAGTCAGTCTGTACAAATGTACCAAAGTGCCCAGCGTCTACGTCACCGTGCAGACTCAGTGCCCCCATCTCTGCGGTCTTTGTCCCAACAGTGCCCCACTGCTTTAACCGGCCGATCGACGCGGACGCGGACGAGACTGACTGACTGACTACCAGCGGTACACGCCGTGGCTCAGGGCAAAGCCAACAGCTCGGCGACTTAGCTCTGTATCATGGGTGACATCACCCCCACTGTTCTCCGCTCCCCAATGAAATGCGAGCAGCTCGAGTTGACTGATGTTCAGGTTCTGTCCATAAAACGCCACGCCTTTGTTACACGAGGGTTTAGATAGGAGTGCCTATACAACAAGGTGCAATTTGACATCATATCAGTTCTCTGTCTGTCTGTCTGTCTGTCTCTCTCTCTCTCTCTCTCCCCTGCCCCTGTCTCCCCCCTCTCCCCCCCCCCCCCCCCCCCCCTTGCCTTAGCCGCCGTACCCACTGCTCCCTTCCCTCTTCCTTCAGCCCCCATCCTCCTCGTGATCCTCTCCTCTCCGCCCTTTTTCACCCGCCCTCTTTCCCATCCCTGCCATCTCCCCTTTCCCCCCATATCATCTGCCCCCTCCATCCCCATCCCACCCTATTTACCCCCCCCCCCCCCCCACTATCTCCGCTCCTCTCCCTCCAGCCCCCTTCCCTCTTCTCTTCCTCCCTACTATCCATGTATATGCACACACAGACACACACAGACACACAGAGAGACAGACAGACAGACAGACAGACAGACACACACACACACACACACACACACACACACACACACACACACACACACACACACACACACACACATACACTTTGCATCCTGCCACAGAAACGCCTACCAGCCTCCCCCTCCTTGCCAATACCTACAAATATCACACTCACACCCTCTCATCTCCTGCCTTGGTTTTAACGTGACTGGAGTTTCATGGACCATCAATGATCAACCGAATCATGTATATCGTCAGAAAGGAAATACACGACGCAAAGTATTTTTGCCTTTTGTCAGAAGAGAGAGAGAGAGAGAGAGAGAGAGAGAGAGAGAGAGAGAGAGAGAGAGAGAGAGAGAGAGAGAGAGAGAGAGAGAGAGAGAGAGCGCTCTTAACATTAAAAAAAAAAACAGGAAAGTTGCTCGCTCAATGTGAACTTTGGTGGGCAAGTTATCAACATGATTGCCAGTGCAGTTTGGTTTATCCTGGCAGCATTTGACATCATGCAGGTCACTCTTTCCTTTCCTTCCAGTGCCGACATCGGTTCCAGTGACTCCCTGCAACATGCTGAGAAAGTGTCACCTGCTGCACTGTACCAGCTGCCTATTGACCATGGAGCCACCTAAAGGGGCTGTTTAACTGTGCTTCTTTCATTTTGCCGCTGACCATTTTACCTGTCTGGGATCTCTACACTGCTGTAAGAAAAGCGGTGAAACTGCGTGCACTGGATGAATGCACCAGTCTCCAGGCACAACTGAACAATTGTGGCGGTCTGGACAAAGTCTGTAAAGATTTATTTTCTTTTTTTTTTCACGTGGAATGGAGGCATACAATACAGGAGTATCGTATAGTAGCATCTACTACTACGACTATTACACTTTTAATGAAGGGAGGAAAAGGAAGGAGGGGTGGGGGGGGGGGGGGGGGGAAAACAACAACAACAACAACAACAGCAACAACAACACTCACACATTCAGCTAATCTTACGACCAAACGCATCGACGTCTCAACAAAACGCGTTGGAGAAAATACACATTTTCCCTGCATTGTGTATTTAAAGACAAAACAAAATAAAACCCCTTTTTTTGCACTCTAGGTTATTTCTGCATTTATTTGTATTTTGGCTTCTATTCAACAGTTTTGCAGTCTTTTCCCACTCTTGTCATAAGCTTACAATTGCTAAAAAAAAATTTAAAAAAAAACAACAAAAAACACACACACACACACACACACACACACACACACACACACACACACACACACACACATAAAAAAAAAAGAACGTTTCAGGTCGTAGTTGAACACAACGATCTTGTGTTCTTACTTTGCAAGCACTTCATCCCCACCCCACTCCCCTTCAGAAAGACGGTCAACATATTATTCCATAGTGCAAATTTCATAACCTGAAGTTAATATCCTACACGCCTGTGGAAACAGCTCCGTGCGCAAGTTCACAAAAGACCCCGTGAAGGGTGGCTGTCCCAGTTGGCTGTCCCTCTTTCTATGGTTCTTGGTGGAAACCACGGCTTCTTTCACGAAGAGGTGGTACAGCTCTCCTGGTTCGGTACTGGGCGCACGACACTAAATGAAGCATCCCATTCTGAACAAAATTTGATGTTTGGGGGCAACACACACACACACACACACACACACACACACACACACAGAGAGAGAGAGAGAGAGAGAGAGAGAGAGAGAGAGATTAGATTTATCTTTCTTTCTGATACCATTTGCTGTCTTCTTTTCTAGGCTTTACGAGGCCTTTCTTGTCCCGTTTCTTTCCCGAACTTTGTTAAGTCTTTCTGTATAATTTTCCCATTTCATTCCCCCCCCCCCCCCCCCCCCCCCCCCCCCCTAAACTTTGTCAAGTCTTTCTTGTAACGTTTCTTCTTTTCTTTCGTAAACTTAACCAAACTCGAAACATTTTCCCTTTTCTTTCGTGCACTTTGTCAAATCTTTCCTGTACTATTCACCCATTTCAAGACAAAAGGACAACTTTTCTCTCTTCGTTTCCTTTTAGTTGGTGTCAGCACTGTCGTACAGAACGTTAAAACATTACAATCATTGTAGACAGCCGAACTTATCCCAAATCAGGACCAACCCAAAATCACAAATGACGCACTTAACACAAACGTCAGCGATTAAATGACGTCATTATTGATCAATTCATGATGCTTTCCCTTTCCCTTATCTTACTCGCTTCTCAAAGGCGGTTCGTTGAATTGCACTTGTCACGACGACTCTCATTGCTGGAGAAGGAACAGAAGGCTGGCCTTATAAAACAGAGACGACCACGCTGATGGGTATTTTCAGAAATACAGAAGAAGAAACATCGATGGAAGCTGTGGCTTGACGAGGTAAACAAACTGGTCATGTAATCATAATGTAATCGTAGTTGGTTTTTTTTTTTTTTTTTTTTTTTTTTTTTTTAAGCATAACGATCGTTTTTCACCATAACTCTCCATCTTCCTCCAGTAGAGGGCTACAGTCAACAGGCTGATTATTCTGCCTCTTTATGGGAATGCTTAAGCTGCAATTCATGAACAAGACAGTAAACATCAGACAGTGAGGGCTAAACTGTTTACCTTCTCTATCTGGGTTTATCAACAGACAGCTAATTTTCGCATTTTGCCGCGAAAGACAAGCTGATCCCGGCACGCTCTTGCATAAAAAAACGGGCCCCGTTAAAAAAAATGAAATAAAATGAAATAAAAAAAAGACTTCCTACAGTCAGAAACGCAGAAGAACCAGCCAAGCCCTTACTAAACTGCCTACAGTTCTATCTCAGTTTAATTTTTGGATATGTGCATGGCACCCATGACATGAGATAGTCCAGGATGTCTGCTAACCACAGCTGCTTCAGACAGCAGGCTGCGTTCCAATCTTTGATAGTGCAATAATCAATTATCAACATGAGCGGGAGGTGACAGGACGACGAACATCGTGACTTTTCTTTTTAATTCTATGCTTATTGAGTAGGAGGAGGAGAAGGACGAACATAATGCCACGGATTTCCATTGTGGTCTGAGACTGCATGACAGGGGTGTACTCTACGCTTACCCACATAATGTATTCCGGCACCAAAAGGCCCGAGAGATACAGACACCTTGCAGTGTTGGTCAGGACATTAAGTGGATAAAACTCAACTGTGTGGTCCCAGTCTTCTCAATTGAACCCGTAGCGAACTCAACTCTGGTTAGGAGCCTGTCGGAGCAGAAATATCCCACATGGCTCTGATGGGAATCGAACACACAACCTCTCAGCTAGGAGTCTGCAATGCTAACCACTTTACCACGGCGGCTAGTAACATCGTGACTTCTACATTGACCAAGGACGACGTTCTCGGAGGGCGGGGGAGGGGGGAGGGGCAGCGCTTACAAAAATACAATGCCACTCTGGAGACAGGCTAATGAAGACAGAGGACAGCTCTACAAGGCGCTCCGAAAAAGTTAGTGACCACACCAGTATCCGAAAAGACAAAGCAGTCTTTAGAAATGTACCCAAAGCCGTGATGTAAATAAGGAAAGAATGAAAAGACGAAAGTGTTGGCTGGTAGAAAGGAATCATGACGCTTTTTTTTTTTTTTTTTTTTTTTTTTTTTTTTTTGCTTTTTTTGTTTCTTTGTTGTTGATTTTTTTGTACAACACTGGATGTGTCGCAGCTGGCGGGGATGGCATCTTTGGTGTAGGGTGGCAGCCATGACAATGTTGTTCTTACTTACACCTTTCCTGTCATTTATAAATTTACATAGCATTTACATTCAGTCGGCTTACTGGTTTCATGCATTTTTTTTTTGTTTTGCTTTTTGGATTTTTTTTTTTTTTTTTTTTTTTTTGCATTCCCTCACTCTGCTGCTGTTCTCTGACTGCCTGCCTGCCTGTCTGTCTACTGGTCTAGTCACTTGATATACTGTCCGCTCTTGTAATTCTTATGGAGCAATTCTTAAAATAATTGACAACTAGGTTTTTGTGTTTTGTTTGTTTTTTAATGCACAAATGTTTTTCTCTGATACAAAAGAAAACATATTTCAAACGCATGGTTTTTTTTGGGTTTTTTTTTTCTCAAACCAGCATATCGGTGAAGATGAGAGAAATATTTACTTAAAAAACACACAAATCCATCACCAGTTTTGTTTCAACCTGCTATTTTTTGCGCGCGCGCGCGTCACACACACACACACACACACACACACACACACACACACACACAGAATGAAGCTTTACTTCAAACTGCACATCACGGAAATCTGAAACTGGGAACTCCAGACTGTTTTTCACATCATTTCCCATATACACACACCCTCCACTCCCCTCCCCCACACACCACCAAAGGGACCCTAAACATTCCTTGACAGAAAAAAATATCATGTTCAATCCCGCTTCTGCTGGTGTTTATCAAATATACCCCTCCCTCGCCACCGTCCCTACCCCCCCACCCCAAGCACCACCCCGCCCCATTCCCCTGTACACACTTTCTCCTCATCCCCTAACCGACCCCTTCCCTCTCCACCCCCACCCCCCACCCTCTGCCCCCTCCCCTCATAACCCCCCCTACATTTTAAAGGAAAGAAGGCAGCTGCTGACACAAGCACCCCCCTTCCCCCCCCCCCCCCCCCCCCCCCCCCCCCCCCCCCCCCCCCCCCCCCCCCCCCCCCCCCCCCCCCCCTCCCGCCACCCCAGGCTGTGGAATGCCGGATCTTGGATGTTGAATAACACAGTGGATGCGTACAATGGCTGACCCCATCGTACAGCGTGACAGGCTGAGGGCCTTCTTGAACTGGTCAACAGTGACCGAAAGTTCGTGAGCAGATCGAAGGGATTAGTTTTGTCACCAGAATCCTCTTTGTTCAGTCAGCTCTGTCGTTATTGCCACAATGGGCAATGGCCAGTCCAGAAACCTTCGAGGGAAAAACGCACAAAAATGGAATATGTAAAATAAATAACAGTAAAATGTACAAGTTCACGCACAAGCACACACACACACACACACACACACACACACACACACACACACACACACACACACACACACATTCTCAGGCACGTACGTACCTAAATATACAACCGCAAGCAAATGCCGCTCAGCACACACACACACACACACACACACACACATACACACACACACACACACACACACACACACACACACACACACACACACACACACATTACATGAAGTCTACCGGCCAAAAACCCACAATCTTTGATAGCGTTCGCTCTCTCTCTCTCTCTCTCTCTCTCTCTCTCTCTCTCTCTCTCTCTCTCTCTCTCTCTCTCTCTCTCTCTCTGCTTTAGTCGGTAATGACGGTGATCAAGACCACTTTCCACTGCCGTAATAACGCAGATCAGTTTTGCACAGAAATGTACCTGTCCTCAAAATCTGTGTCTGCTGACTGCACATACGTATCTATCAACTTGTCGAACACGTATAAACTCAGACGTACACACGCCCGCACACATACATACACACACGCGCGCGCGTGCGGGTGGGCGCGCAAAAATGTAGGGAGGGACAGAGAGAGAGTGAATGAATGCATGGATGATTTACTGGGGTAGGATTACAAAGCCCATTCTCATAGAAAGGGCGTGACGGGGATGAATTTTTTCATAATGTAACCCTCAAAGAATGAACACGGATAAGCATGCCAGAAAAAAAAAAAATCGCGATGCGGAAACCACATTACAGAAGGAATGATCGACTTCAAACAGCGATTTGACTGTTAACATGACTGCCACTCAATTTATCCAGTCATGAAGATATTCACTGTCAGCTGTGCTGTCATGGAAAGTCGCCCTTATGTCTTCGTTCATCGAACAATTAAGGCTATCCATATTTCTTTCTAATTGATGCAGCTACTTGCTAGTATGCCCCAGACAGTTCCGTCGTCCGAATGATCACTCGCTGTCTCTGACTGAGAAACGTCTTTTGGGATTATCTCTACACAGACACTTGTCATCGTTTGCCTTTGTCTCCACCTCTTCAGTTTTTTTCGCTACGTATTTGTAGTCAGTGTACTAGCTGGCGACCTGTCATGTCCACACATCATCTCACACATCTCAGCACATTCTTATCAACTCCAGACTTGACTGACGCCAATCAGTAATGGAACCGACGGTTTTGCATGGTGCGTATGAGTCCGTGAAGAAAAAAAAGGAAAATATATAAGAATGGAGGGCCCCACCTCTTATAAAAAAATAACAAAAAAAGAAGAAAAATAAATAAAGGAGGTTAGAGGACAAAAAGGGAAAGACAAAGAAAAAAGCGGTGTCCATCTTCAAGGCCTCATCATGCATGTATTGTTCATAACACGCTCCCATGTCCATGTCTGGTCGCATGTCAGTGTGCCGTGTAGTTTGCCGCAGACTGGGAAGAGGGATGAAGTTGACTGTCATATTGAAAAATGACTCAAGCAATTTGTCTGGTACCGGGTCAGTCAACATTACAACCCCCCCCCCCCCCCCCCCCCCCCCCCCCCCCCCCCCCCCCACACACACACACACACAAAGAAAAAGAAGAAAAAATAAAAAGCTCATTGACGTAGGCAGAAACAGAATGGATGGAGAAAATAAACATTTCACGTGCCCCCTGCGGACCGCTTCTGTGTCCTTCGGCTCTCCTTTTCAGCTGTGACGGGCAAGATTCCACAGTACACAGCGTACACAGCACTGGTGCCTTGGGCTGGCGTGGCAGGGGTTAGGTCGGACGGAAGTCGCCATCAGCCGTAGAATAACTGTTTACTACTTTCCTCTGCCCTCAATTTTAAAACGAGGTCAGAGTCATTTCTGGTGGGGGCAGCACAGAGCGTAGATTCCAATATGGATGATGGCAGACCATCGACAGACATACTGGAGAATGTATGGGCAATACAGGTAAAAAGTTCAATTGGAGCCGCTAAAAAAAAAAGTAAAAATTCGTTTTGCTGGGATCCAGAGAGGGAGGCTACTCAAAGAGAAAGCGAGAGGGGGGGGGGGGGGGGGGGGGGGAGAGAGAGAGAGAGAGAGACGCACAGAAATACACATTACACACACAAAGCACATTACCACACACACACGCGCACGCACACACACACACACACACACACACACACACACACACACACACACACACACACACACACACACACAAACACGCTCGCGCGCGCGCACACACACGCACACGCACGTCCACACACAAACATTCTCTGAAGACTATATGGCCCAATTAGACTGACCATCTCTGATGATGTTGACATTACTGGCTGTCCTCTCCCTGAGAGACATAGAGAGAGAGAGACGCACGCACGCACGCAAGCACACATTACTCACACATAAGCACACACACACACACACACACACACACACACACACACACACACACACACACACACACACACACACACACACACACACACACACACACACACACACACACATACACACACACACACACGCAACATGTTAACTCAACATCTTGCTGAAGAAAAAATACAATGTACTAGCCTTGCAGTCACTAAATGTGCGAAAGAACAAGTTGCCAAAACTAAATAATTATTACTATCCTCCAATCATCCAAAAAAGTGGATGCATCGGATAAAATCAATGTTGCCATTTACGTTCATGAAGGCGAGAAATACACTCCATGTGTCAGTCCTGTTCCACCAGACAACCCGGGTTCATATTCATGTGCGGTAAAAGTTCAAGTAAACCCTAACATAATATTAACTATTGTATCTGTTTACTTACCACAAGGACCTAACGATATTAATACTGAATGGTTACGTTCCTTGCAACCAAATAAAAATAATTTTTTGATAACTGGCGATTTCAACGCTCATTCGCCGTTTTGGGAAAAAGACTGCCAGTCAATATCAAGCAATCGTTTTCTTGAGAATATAGTTGATTCATCACTTTACCTTTTTCAATGACGGTAGAATAAACACGCATTCCCGATAATCCAAAGCATCAACCAAGTGCAATAGACCTGACCTTAATAACTCCAGAGCTAGCACCCTTATGTGATTGGAATACTCTCGATGATACATTGAACAGCGACCACATACCTATAATAACTAAAATTTGAAACCTTAAGTCCTACACCAACGGATATGACTCAGGAAAAAATACCAAAATATAACTATAAGTTTGCAAACTGGAATAAATTTACACATTTATTACGGGCATTTTACGTAGACTCCAATGATTTAAATACCCAAGATGTTGATCATATATATGATCGGATTCAAAATGCGTTACTGTCTGCAGCCAACCAGTCAATTCCGAAGATCAAACCTGTGAACACCGAAAAGCGTGCGGGTAATGTGTGGTGGAACAAGACTTGTGAAGAGGCCAAAAAAGAGAGAGAACATAAAGCTGAGAGAGTACTTACGATGTAAAGGGCCTGGGCGCGCTGAAAAACTCCTTGAGAAGAAAAAAGCAAAAATAGCTTTAATAGAATAATAGCGCAAGTTAAAACGAAAATACTGGTCTTCATTTTGTAAAAATGAGATTTCAAACCATAAAGATTTGCAGAAGGTATGGGAAAAATTAAAAACGATGAAGAATGGAATTCGTTTACCTCAATGCCCCATTAAACTTGACATCTCAAATTTTCCATCAAATTATGAAAAAGC
>JADBJO010006706.1:20000-22500 GCA_016801955.1 Conus betulinus | reverse complement strand
TTAAACGAGAGGTATCATTCGTATGTGACGTTTCTATCCATGTTGGAATGCTAGTTTTGTCTGCAAGAACAAATTAAACGAATCTTGAATTCAGACATAATAATCTATGTAGCATTGCTTACTCCCTGACAAAGCCGAACAACACCAAAACCATTGTCTATTAGTATTTTCTTTACACCAGAAAACCAATTAAGATACTTAATCAGATTGCAAGCCGTCTTACACCTGTTCTAAATCATCTAATTGGTTCTGCAAACCTACAGATGTATCCCAGAAGAACAACATCACCAGCAAACAGCATTAAAAATAGCTCAGTATCCCCTGGTAACATTTGAATTCCATGCTATCCGTTTTCTGACATTTAACTGCAGGCTGAGTGATGAAAAATGCGAACAACTGGGGACTTAGCAGACATCCTTGTTGCACACCGCATGGGCAGTTGAAATAATCCAAATAAACACCGTTGTCACGAACACATGTAAGTACAGAGTCATGCATACATTGCACAGCTTCATACAAGCATTTTTTCCTCGAGATATTCCAGAAGACATTTTTTTTCACAGAATCAAAAGCTTTCTGAAATCAGCAAAGGCACCGTAAATTCTGTCTTTTTTTTAAAATGTAAATATGTGGTCTATTGAGCTGTATCCACATCGACATCCAGCTTGTTCATCTATTATTTTTTTTCTCTCTTTCCACCCAGAGTATGAGTATAGATTTTGCTTAGAGCACGTGCAAGTGCAACGCCTCGGTAATCATCTTGATTATTACTTTCACCTTTTTTGTGAAGAGGGATTATCATGGATTTGGGAAAGATTCATTTTTTGAACAACGAGAGTTAAACAGAGTTACCACATTTCATTTTGCCTCATTTAGTATGATTTATGCTGCTTTATAATCTCATTTCTTGTTATCTCGTCATTAAATAATGGCTCTTCTGTACATAGATCTTCATTGTCCATCTCTGCATTTGAGCCCTACAAGTCGTTGTTAAAACGATCAAAAAACTTCGAAAAAGTGGCCGCACTACTGCTTTGAGTGTATTTCGTTGTAGACGACTGGTTTTCTACGAATCGATGTAATTGTTGACCAAACAGTTTGGAGTCGTGAGCATATGCACTTAACTCATCTAGTGGTTTTCTCATCGATTTCTTTTCTCTTTTTTTCATTGTTGTGCATTCTTTTCTTTCCTTACATATATTGTTTACGGTTTCTTGTTTGTTTGTTCTTTTGATTTAGTTTTTTTTCATATAGTTTCAAGAATCTTTTGACCGTTCTTTTCTTCATACTCACTGTCAAACCAGTCATTCACTTCTCTCTTCATTTCCCCGCAGATCTCGCAATACAACCGGCAGCGCTAAAGAAAGCATTCGCAAACAACTGTAACCATGCGTTCACATCAACATGAAAAGTAAAGCATTGTAGAGCTCTGTCAAGACAATGCTTAAACACGTCTGTCTTTAATTCCCTCCAATGGGTTCCAGCTAAACTCATCTGACTTTAGTTCCTCACTGTAGGTTTAACCGTTAATCATCCCTTTCATTTCCAGTGGCAGACACCAAGAGAACAAAATTCAATAGTCTCCAACTCTCAATCTGCAATTTTGGAGCAAGTTGTGTGTGTGTGTGTGTGTGTTTGAGAGAGAGAGAGAGAGAGAGAGAGAGAGAGAGAGAGAGAGAGAGAATGATTGTGTGTATGTGTGTGTGTGTGTGTGTGTGTGTGTGTGTGTGTGTGTGTGTTAGCGCGTGCACAACGCGACTTTTTGTATGTGCGTTTATGTACGTGTGCAAATGTGTGTGTGTGTGCGTGCGTGCGTGAGTGCGTGCGTGCGTGCGTGTGTTGTGTGTTGTGTGTGTGTGTGTGTGTGTGTGTACGTTTGTGTGTGTGTGTGTGTGGTGTGTGTGTGTGGTCATGTGTCAGTACTGTGTGTTAGTGTGTGTGTTATGTATGTGTGTGTGTTGTGTCATGCGTACACTCATGCTACACATCTCCCTCTCTCCCTCTCTCTCTCTCTCGCTCTCTCTCTCTCTCGCTCTCTCTCTCTCTCCTCTCTGTCTCTCTCTCTTTGTTGTGTGGGTGTGTGGTGTGTGTTGTGTGTGTGTTTAACACGAGGAAGACGCGGAAAATGCCAGTTTCACGTCTCCAGTGAAGCGATAAAGGAGGTCTTTCGCCATTCACGACGCATGACAAACTATCATTACAATTTAAAAAGAGAAGATAGAGAGAGAGAGAATACCGCTATGAAAAATGTATCCAGGTGGAAGAAAAGCGTTATGTTACAGGCCCCACTTGTACATGTTTTTTGTCACTTTCTTTGTCCCCTTCTACGCTTGTTGTTATTGTCACTGTTGTTGTTATTATGTTGATGCTATTGTAGTTTGTTTTTTTCTTTAGGGTTACGCTTACCTTGCCTTCCCCCCTTTCCCACGAGCCCCTTCTGCCTTCTTCCCCTTCCCACCTCCCCCCTCCCCCCAACCCCTCGCTCCTTTTGCCCTTTTTG
>JADBJO010006706.1:0-17500 GCA_016801955.1 Conus betulinus | reverse complement strand
GTTGTTGTTTGTTTGCTTAACTTTTATTTAGTTCTAATTTCTACTGTACAATATCCTCATTTCCAGCTCATTTTAGAAAAGACAAACAATGTACCCTCGCGCCGCGTCGTCAAGCCACTTGCGTCCGCAGGACTCCCAGACGTGCAGTGCAGCGGGCAAGAGACTAGCTCCGACGTGTGAGGCCCAAAGTACAGGGAATACGGCCCACCCACCACGCTATGCCTGGCAGGACACCCCAAATCTAATAGACGCCGTCAAACGACACGGCCTGACCCCCAGGCCACCGGAGGCCATCCTTCGGACCCACACTACCACACAACGAGGTATCGGCACCCATGTTTGACCCCACTGCTACCAACATGAGGAAGATGGTAGAGCGCAATGCTTCTCTGTGGATACACGCACCCTTGCCTCTCCGCTCTGTATGTGGATGTCTGCCCGCTCTGCATGACTGTCACAGCCCCCCTCCTTCTCTATATCCCCTCTCTCTCTCTCTCTCCTCTCCTCTCTTCCCTCCTCCTCTCACCACCCTCCCCTCATCCACTCATCTATCTTAATATAAAAACCTACGTAATCCCGTCTGTCATTATTTTCTATTTAATCCGAATAATCGGTACCAATTTTTTATTTCTCATGCCTTCTATCCGTCAAACTGATATGATAATCAGTCAGTCAGTTCTTCATCCGTGTGGGGTTGCGTGCGTGTGTGTGAGTGTGCGTGTGTGTGTGATGTGTGCTTTGATGCCGTCCTTGATTTCCAAACTGTATTGCCTGCGTGTCCCAGTTTATATGCTAACCCTGCCCGAGTAAAAGCAGGCGTTGCTAGAATTCGAATCATTGCTGGCGCCCGCCAGAAACCCGTTTCCAGTATCGTAACTCTTTGGAATGTGTGTCAGTATCGGCGGCTACAGGTGGTTCAGTGTAAGATAGGACCCTTGCACTTCGCTTCGCTGCGGGCACGCATCCCTGCCCGCTGGCTATATTAAGCCACACCCCCTCTGATTTATAGGGCGCCATGCACGGCGTCCTAGACCCGGCACCCTGTCACCTTACTACACGTGACTCTCATCAATGCTCTACGCTTTGGATGTACTCTTTTCTGCCATCCTCTTTGACTCCGCCCTTTTACAACTCTTCTGTGCATCCCAGCTTTAATTGTTCGGAGCCAATGGTTTTCTGACTTGTGTCCCTGTTGACCTATTTCTTTGAATTACAGGATGAGTCAGAGTTGTTTTGGTTGTCGTTGTCGATAGGGCGACCGATCCATGAGACTGTAGCCTATCACCATGCATTCCGCGCTGTGGGGTGTTGAGAGTCTTTTTTTTTTTTTTTTTTTTTCGTGGCGAAGATCTGAACTATTTCTTTTGTTTTTTCTTTTCGTTTTTTTTTTGTATTGTAACCACCACGGGATGACAGATTAAGCCGATACGCCTGTCACCACCATCGGTGGTGCCTGGTTTAGACTGCCGTAAAAACCTTTCACAGTATAGCCCACTATATAAAGTCGGCTGTCAAGTTGGCCGTATAAGGTTCTCTACGTGGCACTCTGTCTTGTTGGCGATGCATTAGAGGCAACCAACTGGTTGATCTCGAAAAAATGTGTTTGACTTTTTCATATTATTGGGTGTATTATACAGTCTGTTTAATATGCCTGAAACATGGTTATGAAACATTAATTAGTTTTTGGTTTGAGTAGCAAAGAAAACAGTTGGTGCTCTGTCCACATCCAGCCAGATTTCTGCATGCCACAAACGAACAGCTAGCAGTCACAGACTGTGGCCCCAGAAGAAGAATGGCAGAAAGGGGAATCACCACTCTCAGGCCAAACTTGTTTAGTGTTAGCAGTTATCAGTTGTTGGCTGAGGAAATTCCTGCAAGTGAAAGAGAAAGGTTGGGCTATTAGATTACACCGCCTGCTGGTCACTTCTGGGGGTGGGGAAAATCAGGCCACCGGGAATGGCAGAATTCGGTCAAGGAGGGGTCAGCGGGGGTTCAGGTGGCTTGTTACCACCCAGGATCAGGGGAGCCGTCTGGCGGAGAGATGGTGTAAACAAGTGGCTATACACACCAGAACATCCGCATTTTTACCCGTCACACTTTCCTCACACATGGCATTCAGAAAACTTCACTGGAAGTTTTTTGGCCTTATGTATACTTCCAACTCTCCCACTTGAAGTTCGTATTAAAATCAGTAAGTATCTCTCTCTCTCTCGCTCTTCTCTCTCCTCTCTCTCTTCTGTCTCTCTCTCTATCTCTCTTTGTTATTTGTTTTTCGCTTTGGTTGTTTCAGCGGGCCTCCCACCATTATGGCAGAATAGGATATGCCTTAACATATGTTAGCCGACACCATGAGTACAACTATCTCTCTCTCTCTCGTTTTTTTTCTTTTCCGGTGGTGTGGTTCTTGTTTTGTTTTCTTTCAGGGCTCTATTGGCAGAATCAGGCAGAACGCCTAACACTGTTTATCCTCTAAAAACTATGCTACCGGCTCTCTCTCTCTCGTCTCGGATTCTGTCTCACTGCTATCCTCTCCACTCTCTCCTCCTTTACTCTCTCTCATCCTCTCTCCCGCCCTCTCGCTTGTGTGCACTTTTTCCTCTTCCCGCTTCTCCGAACGCTAATACAGACCAACCAACCAACTGATCACTATTGTCCACCTTTCATATATGTTCCTTTTTCACAATACCTTTTCTCTACATTGACTGAACACCGCGCACAGCTTAATTGTTTTCCTAAAAGTGTATTAATTCGCAAACACACCTTTTCACAAGACGCCCCACCCCCAGACCCAGCTTTCTGTTAAACCTCACCCGCATGGAATTAACTACTCGTCCCGACTCATAAAGAAGGAGTGTAGCTTCATGCAGCAGCGTTTACTCTTGCTACAGTTGGATTTGCTGCTCATCCATCTTGGTAAATCAGCTAGCTGAAATAAATTTTTTTTTTTTTTTTTTTTAGCAAAACACGTTTGACAGGAAGAAGTGTGTGAAGAAGTGATACACGATTTAACGGAGCGTTAATATTTTCTCTTGGTCTCCCACCCCATCACCGCCAC
This sequence comes from Conus betulinus, assembly GCA_016801955.1. NCBI lineage: Eukaryota > Metazoa > Mollusca > Gastropoda > Neogastropoda > Conidae > Conus > Conus betulinus. Next base: position 14,445 of record JADBJO010006706.1, on the reverse strand, counting down.
CCCATGACTGGACGGACCGTTCGGTCCAGTTTATTGACATTGATGAGGCCGACCTGTCGTACTCTTGACCACGGCATGAGCCTGCATCGTCCTCATGGAACCTTCATTGCTCCCAGGTATCGAGAATTACTTCAGTAGCTGTTGTGAGACAAATTTGTTAGCAGGAGCCATCGAGGCTGAGGGTCGGATGTTAAAGCCCGTACTTGAATACTTATTAAGGCAAGTTTTGTCTACGCACAAATACCCTAGTATTGACGTGGCCACTAAGAATGTTACAGTCTTCAAGTTGAGTTCTCACCCGCCCCAGGAGGTGCATTGTGTGCAGAATATCCCACTATACCCCTACCATATCTGCTACATCTGTAGCCTGATGCTTCATCGACTGCATAGCCCAGTGTGTGACTGGTTAAAGCCCGGGTGCATGACCTGGTCCACTTCCATGTTTCTCTGCATATCCTACGAACTACCCAATGACGTGCATTACGGGTATCTTTCTCAAATGTTGTGACATTTGATCTTCTTCATTCATATACACACTTGACCCAGTTTTATAAGTCTCATCTGAAGGACTTGGGGAGCAGGAGAGTCAGAACAAATGGTTACTCCCGCTTAATAACAGGACGGCTGAACCCGTGACTCGAACCCGGGACCACAAGATCACGATCCTGCGTCTTACCGACTTGATCCAACCCGCCTCCACTACCACACACATACCACCAAACACACCCACACAGACACACCACATCCACACCCACACACACACACATTCATATAACACTATGATGGAATTATATATAATTATATATCTATAGATACTATGATCTTAACTAATATATATATAGATGATTTCCCCCTAGCCACACTGTTATGTTTTATAATTATATATGGTATATTCATAAAAACGTTGGTAAAAGAGTCCAGGTTCAACTGTGCCCCTATTCATCACTTATGACTAGGTTTGCGCGCCATGAAAACATCATTCTGTCAGAGAGCTATCATCAAACAGAATTGAAAAGTCTGTTCGTAACTAAAAACTTTGAAAAGCATAAAAATCTTTAACTTTTTCGGGGGACATTGCCACTACACAAATCATACGGAAACGCCACAGAGAAGGCAGACCCTTATGAGATGGCTGTTTCCGGATTCACACCCAACGTTGGATAGTCTCGCTTCCTCCCGTGGCCAATAGCATGCGAGGTAAATACCCGAGTGTATCCTTCGTGGAAAGTGCTATTTGTTACACAGCTGCTCTCCATTCCTATCTGGACACCACACTGAAACCACGCCCCCCTTTTTTCGCGCCTCCCCCGCCCCCCCTTTTTTTCCCCGTGCCAACATATTGACAGACAACCTGCCTGTCCTCACCTTGGCTTTTTTTCACCTTGATGAAGGGGTGAACAGTGAGCATGATCTTTTGAAGTTTGGCAAAAACATCACTTGAAAGAACTGCGAAGATCAGGATCCCTCTCCGGACCACACAATGCTGCTAATCTGTGCCATCTCGCCTCGACCCTCAGCCGCCCTAGGCAACTCCGGCCAACCCTAACACAAAGCGACAGCCTGCCAAAATCTTCACACCCATCGCAGGACAACATAACTACGTCAATCAACGTTTGCTCCATCTCTCTCCTCAACCAATGGTAGCAGCATTCCGATCTTTCTCAACCACTCCTAATTGCAGATTCTGGCACTGAATAATATCGAGCACTATGCCAACGGTTGTACGTGAAACTGAAGAGCACCCCTCTGTACCACTGTTTTTGGAACCGACACGCAAGAATTAAACTCACCCACACACCGCATTGCGACTTCTCCACCCCCACCAGTTAGCTGATCAGCAACTGAGGCACTCAACAGTCACCACATGCCACAACTTTCCCCCCACCACCCCCACACCATCTTCGAGCCACTCCTCCCCTCCCCAGTGTCTACAGTCATCTCCCTACTCCTCACACACGGGCAGTGCCAGCACCACCAGATCAGGAGAATGTCATCACTCTAACGCTATATCGTGTCACCCACTCGAAAACACAGCAATGCTACTCGCAGTCAGAGCAAAGGGACTCACTACACAGTGCGCGCTCATCGCCATCTCAGGCCCAGGGCAACTTCAGCAACAAAGCAACAAGTCCTAACACAACCACATCGCTCCAGAAAAGACACCGTCACGAAATATGACATGACGATAATAAGCACTAGCCTGATGCAAACCCCGTGCCAGAAAGTGGAAGAAATAATCTCAAGACCAAAATGCTGAAGGCCCTACTCACGGGACGCCAGGAGTTTGAAGAGACAATCCCAGGGAAGGACTAGCACGCTCTAAGGGTGCGAGGATCCAGTCCGCATCAGACTGTGCTGATCGTAGCACTACATACATCATGGATGCGGCAAAACAGAGAAATATGCGGGGGGCTTCGTAGCGACAAAGGGGTAGCGACGCGGGTTATTAGGCACATACACATATGGCGTGTGAATGCCGTATGTAATATGCACGCGGGAAAGATATGTGCTCTTGTACACTACGTGGGGGGAGAATTGGCAAAAGTGTGGCGGACCATATCAATCACTCACCTCAATGACCTACGAGCAGCGCGAGTAGATCGAACGCAACGAAGCAGGTTAAGCTGTAGCGCTGCTTGTGTGTGTGACACACAAATCGTGTGGTGGGCTGGATGGGGCAGGTATGGCGGACGGTTTTTCGGCTGTAGCGGGCATGCTGGATGTGGGGCCCCTGAGGATTACTGCGACAGTATGTCGCGAGCTCGCACCGGCAGATGAGGATGACAATTTATTGGGAGCGGGGGGAAGAAAGGTGATACGTAGTTCACGCACACACCGGCTAACATCCTGCTGTATGACGGATAGATGAGACGCTAGCGTGTGAAACACGGGCACCTAGGAGAAGCTGTTCCAGCGGTACATGAGTCTCATTACCAACTAGGGGCGGGGTGTGGCGCGAGGTGAGTAGCAAGGAAATGAATGTCGATCTGAGCTGCCCAGTGCCGTTGAACTAGTTATCACAGATAGTATATATCCCGTTTAGCTGGTCGACAAATTAAATGAAGACGAAGGAACTGGGATAGGTGCGCGATGATGTGCCGCGTCAGCTCACTACAAAAAGACCGCATCGATGTCTGATACGCTGATGAGCACGGTGTCATTCATAAGCCTAAAAAGGGATCAAATGCCTGCATCTGAACAGCAGGTATCAGCATGAGGAGAAACGTTGCTAAGAACACGGTGAAAGCAGCAGAAGCCAGAAGGAGTAAGTCGAGGAACACCGAGAGAGGAAGCGACAGTCAAGAGAGGGAAAAGGGAGAAAGACAAAAAAGTGTCACAGAAGCAGGAGGACACTCACACAGTCCACGTTTAGATATGAGGGCAGTGCTAACCGCACCCCCATGCTTCACTAGTAAGTCAAGTTACATATAAAAGAAAGTGGGACAGTTTACAACGAACGTATTCTCACACTTTCAGACAAGAAGCCTCCTAAATGCTTTGTTTTGGAATGACATAGTGATGGAAACAAAAGGGGATCTTGGTGAAAGTGCTGCCACCTGTCTTCTGCGTATACATCCAGAGTACATTGCCAGAACACATCACCCGTGTGTCATCTTTGTATTCTGTGATACCTGTGGGGGACAGAATAGAAATCAGTTCGTTGCTGCTGCTCTTCATTATGCGGTCAAACAATGCATTGACCACATCCAGATCAGCGACAAAAGTTTCTGGAAAGCGGCCATACCCATATGGAGTGTGATTCAATTCATGCTACCATCGAGAAAGCGAAAAAGAATGCATCCATTTTCATTCCAGAGCAGTGGCATACAGTCATTCAGATGGCAAGATCAAATTCCCCATACATCGTAGTTCCCCTTGAATATGCAGACTTTCTGGATTTCAAACATCTTGCTTCACAGACAATGAGGAATACCAAGACTGATATCACAGGGAGCCAAAATCAGCTGGCTAAAGATTAAGTGGCTCAGGTATACAAGGAAGAAGACACGCTGTATTTCAAATATGGAATGACGGAGTGTTTCCGAGCCTGAAGAATCAAGGGAAACAGCCGTCGAGGAGTCGCCAGCAAGCTGGGAGCAATGTGCAGGACCTCCTCAGCGGTACACGGATCGTCTGCCTTGTGTCTGAAGCAAAGAAGAAAGACCTCCTGGACCTCTGCCAGCTAGGAGTTGTGCCCACAGCGACACCATCAGTTCTACCAACCAGGCTGCCCAGCGCCAGCACAGCTCCAGACCGGCTGCGCAGACCAACCAGACATACCGAGGAAGGATACAGAATCGACGAAGATCTGTAAAAATTTTTGCATGAGGGGCAATCTGGGGGGGGGGGGACAGTGGGCCGATGTTCGTTTTCCATTATGAACAATAGGTGGGCACTTTTTATTGGTACTGTGGATCAAATCAGCCACCCCTCCCCCCAGGGGGGGGGGGGGGGGGGGGGGGGGGGGGGGGGGGGGGGGGGGGGGGGGGGGGGGGGGGGGGGTGGGGGGGGGGGGGGGGGGGGGGGGGGGGGGGGGGGGGGGGGGGGGGGGGGGGGGGGGGGGGGGGGGGGGGGGGGGTGGGGGGGGGGGGGGGGGGGGGGGGAGGGGGGGGGGGGGGGTTAATCTGACATGATAGTGATCTATATTTACTTTCTCCCCAATAGGTCGCTTTTTTATGTTAGGGATAAATCAGGAAATGCTATTTTATCTCGAGTGTGGATAATCATGACTGATGCGGACAATTCTTGTTTTCAGCTGTGGAAAACTCACCGTGAACAGTTTTCTTCCATTGTGGAACCAAGCAGTGAAACTGAAGTAGGCGATACACCGTGACCAGATTTTTTCCTTTTGGTGAATGCTACAGTGAACAGTCTCGTCTCCACTCCACCCCAACTCCCGGTTCGTGAATTACCCCAACCGTGAACTGTGACAATGTAGCAGCTGTTCTTACTGTGGATGATTCATCACTTTGTGTGGAATTTTGGAGACAGCAAACTGCCACGGTAAGCATGCACAATTTTGCCATGCGTGTTCAGCCTCTATTGTATATACTTTTGTTGTCAGCATGACAGTGTGAAGTAAAAGTAGCTTTAGGGCTTGGTTTGCATTCAACCTCTTCCTCTGTGTGTGTGTGTGTGTGGTGTGTGTGTGTGTGGGTGTGTTGTGGCGCGCGCGCGGGCGCACGCGCGCCCCCATGCGCGTGCATGCATGCATGCGTGCGTGCATGTGTGTGTGTGCGTGTGTCGTCTTCTGTTCACAGACTTTTCCAGAAAAACTGTTGATGTTATTTTCTTAAACTGGTATCGCTCTTAAACTTTTTCTTCATTAACAGTTCCACACACAAGCTAATCCAGTCCATTCTTTGTCTATCAGGAAGTGGTTCATGAGCAAATGTAATAGCGTAAAACACCCCAAAATTAGCTCACTGTAAAAAAACACGGTTCAAGATTGTTAAACACTTGTTAACTAATGCATGACATGAATATGTCAAACTCCAAAAGCGCCACAACTATGTGTTTCATTCGTGAGCAACTTGTTGCCAGAATAACACATACAAAAAACAACTATGTTTCATATCACAAAGGATTGTCTTGTACATAGCAGTTTGTGGTCTGAAAATGTTCCATACAGTGGGACCAGTTTGTCCATGCCACAGGTGGCTAGAGCCATAGAAGACAGTTGTATTCCAAACTATCACGGCAAAATGATATAGGAATGTTCCAGGCCACAAGTCACAAATCCCGAAGCTGCATCAGTTGTGGGCCTGAGGATTTCAGCTGTGAAGGTCTCCCCCTTACCATTGTGTGCCACAATTTTCTAAGTCTTGTTAATAAGTTGTGCTTCAAAATTCTGGGAAGATAGATTAAAAACCTTTCTTTCCAGACCAAGAGGTTTACTTCTAGATTGCGTAATTCTGTGCTTTCCCATCTGAGTTTTACTAACCCCGGTTATCGTACAGCTTTTTAGAACACCATCTAGCGTTTGTTTTTCCCAAGTTTGGAAGTTCTGCGCCGTAGAGGTGTAATTTTTTGAGAGACTCTGTGAAATATTCAAGTGGCCATTTCTCTCAAAATGGCGTTTTCAAGATAGACAGTTGTGGCTCATCCACAGATGCATAGGCTTCGGTTTCCTTTTCCAGAGCCCGAACGCACCCTACCTTTTGTTTTTAGTCCAATTTCCCATGAAATGTGGAAGGGCTTGACAGGGCCCCCTTGAGTGTGGGGTTAAAGCTGCGCTAACTTGTTCTTTTTGACGACTGACAGCGTTGCTTCTGTTGCTGGAATGACTACGACATGTGGACAGTCCTGCATTCACAGGGTTCCCCTTTTTTTAGACTGTGGGAAGGCCTGGCTACAACGGCCCAGAGGACTGAGCTATGTTTATGGAGTAGCAGGAGCAAGGAGATGGATACTGCAGCGGCTGAGGATGACAGGCGCTGCGCTATCCGCTTGTGACAGGCTGTCGGGACGATCTTCTGGCCAGATAACGGCCAAGAAGTGGGCCGATGCCCCCAGTGCTCAGGACTGGCTGGGATGACGAATTCAAGGATCGAGCCGGAGCCCGGGTAAGATACTGCCCTGCCCAGGTTGTGGGGTGTGCTGGTGTGTGTCGGGTCCCGCGAAGCGTGCGTTGTGTGCCGCCGCCGCGCGTGGTTGAGTGTGTGTGTGTGTCGTTCCCTAAAAATGGGTACTATTCTCGTTAGATCACTGAGGAAAAAAACTCCAAGCTATTTACTAATCCATCATCAAGTTAACGAATAGCATTCTCCTTCCTTTTAACAAGACGGCGATTCGTCGTTAGCGGAAAAAAAGATTAAAATCCGTATTGCTGGCACACACGTGAAAATTGGAACTAGCAGTGGGGAGCCACGTGGGACAAGGAAAGTTGCAAGTGCCACGGGTGTCCGGAGGCAAGGTCGAGATTGGCGAAGGATGAAAAAGGTGGGAAAGGCCAGCGAGTGATAAAAACTCTGCCAGCCTCTATGCGGAATTCTTCGAAGAGTTCAAAGCATGACAGTGTGTTGATTCTGCAAGGAGGGTCTACATGAGGGAGCAGGACCTACTATCGAAAGACACAGCGCGCGCGGCTCGCGCGTGCGCGAGCGAGCGCGCGAGCGCTCTCTAGCGAGAGCGGCTCGCTATCTTCATATACATCTGTGGCGATGTGGCAGGGGACTGGACCGGGTTGAAGGATCCGGCCAGAATCTGGGGTTCAGGTCACCGAAAACGTTCGATGAAGTTGCCGAGAGGATTCTACACAGAAAAGCGACCGCATGAACTTCACCGTAGGGAGATACGTCTAAAAGAGGGCACCCAGGGCATTCTCATTCAGGTAAGCTGTGGTAAGTTCTGCATCCCCCCCCCCCCCCTCCCCCCCCCCTCCACCCCCCCCCCCCCTTCCCCCCCCCCCCCCCGCCCCCCCCCGAGAAAATCAAAAGTTCTCTCTCTCCTTGGTACTGTGCGTCCCTTTTTTTTCTTGCGTGAGCGCGCGCGGTGTGTGTCTCGTGTGTGTGCGTGAGCGGGTGTGAGGTGTATGTGTTGACGCGCGCCCGCTCTGTGTAATCTCTCTGCTTGTACCTCCCTTCTTCCACCTATGTATGACTGTTGCCTTTGGCATTTGGTGCACATGCAAGCTAACAGTACCAGTTCAGCAGACCATCGTACCGCATGTTAGCTCATGACATGTCTGCCAATAGTGACCCAGATACAGCACCCAGTCCCCTGAGCCGAATTTACATTTCATCAGTGCATTAGTGTGTGTGTGCCGTTCGTGTGGTGTGATGTGTGTGTCCGTGTGTGTGCTGCGTGCTCGTGCGCCTACAGCCGTCGCTGTCCGTGCGTGCCATTGTGCGCGACAAAGGTAGAGAATACATACCAACACTAAACTCAACCCCCACCCCTCACACAGAGCGTTGGTTCCTAAACAGAGACACTAAAACCAATTATCGTGTGCCAGGAAATACCGATCCATAAATAATACTATCATATCAGATTAAAATCACCCAGAAGTCGTCCATCAATGCACCCTTCTACCTCTTTTCCATTTTCCCCAAATTGGCGCCCTTGTGTCACAGTTCTCACACAGGAATATCCTTATTAAGTTCTTTCTTCAGTGCTTACATTTTGACCACAGGAAGAAGTGTACACAGGCATAAAGCAAATACTGGGCTTTTGCCACTTATAGCTGTACATTCTTCCTTGGCGTCAAAATGTACAGCAGCTCCCTGCAAGAAAAGTAAATAATATTCTCCTGAGGAAGCCTTGAAAAAAAGGCGAAAATTGCTGAAAAGAAAAAGAAGGCGAAGGCATTGAGTGGACGACTTCTTGATCATTTATAATTGATCCAGTGATGGTTTTCCATCGTCCAGACTCTTTCAGCTCTGCTAGGGGCCCGAACTGTGCGCTGCCAATTTTAGCGTTGCTTTTTTTTTTTCTTTTTTATTGTACCTATATTTCTATATTATATATATTATATATATGTATATGTGTGTCCGTGTGTGTGTGTGTGTGTGTGTGTGTGTGCCCGTGCTGGCTGCGTCGTCCTATTCCCCCTGCCCCCCGCAATTGCTGGCCACCAACAGCACACAACATGCATGTCGCCCCCCAGTCGATGGAGATTGAGTGATTGCGCTACTGATAAAAACGACTTGTCAAATAAAACTGGCCTACATCAAGCTCAGCTTGCCACTCTCACCGTCCCGCTCCGTGACTGTTCATTGTAACGACGCCAAATTTTCGCCGCCTTGAGGCTTCCGCAGGAGTCAAGGAAAGAGAGAGGGAGCACGACAAAACTTCAATTATAAAACGACCCGGTTGTAGAGACATTTGCCCCAGCCAAGCGAACTGCTGACCAGTATCTATGCTAACCTGTTGTCGGTCGGTCTACTCTATCTATCCCAGGATCTTACTGTCTTACGCGTGGAAGTTTGCGTGCTTCCATGTGGCCATCACCGCACAATGAAAGAAACTGTCGCCGCTTTAGACGCATTCCAAACGCCGGGGACGCAGCTGTTGCAGAAGCGTAAACCATCACGCAAATAAATGCGTTCGGTCCCTGTTCGCTAATACCGAGAGTCCACCCAACAATGCCCAGTCAAGACAGGTCACGCATTAACCTGTATTGGTGGCGCCTGAATCCCCAAGTAAGGAAGACACGCTTTACAGCGGTCATAGCCAGTAAGTTTCTGCACAAGAAGAATTCTGCCGGAAAAGATTTCCCATTTTCTAGCCCCACTCTGCATCAGATTCAACTACCTCCACCCCCCACCCCCTCCGCTCCTACCAACACGGTGGAAGCGTGTGATGGCATGGGGAGCACTTGTCTGAACGGTAAAGGACGAACCGGCTGTGTGACCCGGAAGAAGGCATGCACCCCTACGGACGTGTGTGAAGAACATATTCTGGCTTCACGCTTTTCCTCTGGTGATAGATCCTGGGGCTCTTTTCTTTCAGCAAGACAATGCAAGACGGTCTACGGTAAAGGTGACTATCACTACACAGCTTCTGAGAGAACAACAACAACATCATTCCCTCCTCGTGGTTTGTGAGATATTTCGATATTGATATGATTGACCAAAAGGAAAAGGCGGGGCGAGCAGACGAAGAAACAGTAAAGCGCAGTACGGAGATGTTGACGTGCAAATGGAACAAGATGAAGATGGAAGATCGGGCCAGGGAACATACAGGGCGGAGGCCAGACAGTTCGTTACAACTTTTGTTTTCCATGTAGAAGATAAAGACCAGAAGACTATGCTGTATAGCCACAAGGTTCGCGCCAAACTTAGAGTTGGCACTGTCAATGCACAGGTGTGAAAAATGCTTCTCGCAAGTCGAACGAGGGTGAGATTAGTGTCCTGAGAGCCCGCCGGCTAATAAGACGTTAATTAGTCTGACCCTCATTCGTTGCCCCAGACAATAGCAGTTAAGGGCTAACTCGGGGTAAAAAACTTGTGGGCATGGCATCATGCAAGAATTCTGAAAGTATGGGAGACAATAATGGTGGACAAGTATCACGTTATCTACTAGGCGACAAGTCACTTTTCACTGGCTTTGTCCTGATTTAAGTCTATTGCATCAGGCCTTCTAGAAGTGTAAATGGGGAAAGAATAGACACATATTGTCTGCCGTATGAGAAAACAGAACAAAACTGTCTAAGAGTCATGACCTGGATGCGGCCCAGCCCTCTGAGAATGTAAGGAGTTCAAGGTCAAACACTTGTACTGAGGGGGGTGTTTCTTCTCTGAAGACCTGCTGACAAGCGCCTCCTGCCAAGCGCTCCCCTAGAAGTTTCTTCCACCCAAAAAACCAATAAACCAAACATAACATGCAAGAATATAAAAACAATATCCGTCTAAAATGCATGGCTTAAAGACATAAAAAAAAGGTTTGAAATGGAACTGTCCACACAGTAAATGAGTTTCCAATAGTCTCAATCAGGGCCAGTGGTGTTGGACGCTGTGAAAGTGGCGTAGCGGTGCTGGCTGATCTGGAAGAGTGGGGTGGTTCAGGGAATGGGGGTTTGGGAGCTGAAGCAGCTCAGCCTGGACTGTGGGAGAACGCCCCCCCCCTCCCCCCACCCTCCCACCTCCTGTTCGTTAGAATCTGAGCCTGACAGTGGTTCCAGCCTGTACTGCCCATTTTCTGAAGATAGGTGGTGTGGATGAAAGTGTGGAGTCAGCCCCTGCCATTAGTGTCACTCACACACTCACTACGAACTGGCATAGCAGGGAGTTACCCTTGGTCGGAGATCGACAGCAAGATCTCTCTGAAAAGGCAATGATGTGAGAAGTCAACGTCGGGCGGCCGCCGCCGTCATTTCCAGCCACTACTCATTGGGTGACGGCGGGTCTAGCCTGTGCCGCCGTGGGACGGGGGACTGCTTGAATTGAGATGTGTGGCGGTCGGTGACAGAGTGTTGCCTGGACTGCGATAACTGTAGCCTGGCAAAAACATGTTATCAGGTCGCCATGGGGGCACCCCTCCTCAGGATTAGGCTGAAAAATTGCCCTCTTGGCCGTAGTCAGTGAGGACAATGGAAGGGAATCGCACAGCTAATGGAACAACAACACTGCCGTGTTTCTACACAACCCCTTAGGTAACGGAACCTCACTGCAGTGTTTCTGCCTCAACCTTTCGGCCGAATGGAAACCTCACTGCAGTGTTTTCTGCTCAACCTTCAGGAAAACGGGAACCTCACTGCAGTGTTTTTGCTCAACCTTTTTTCGGGAACGGAAACCTCACGTCAGCGTTTCTACTCAACCTTTCGGGAACGGAACTCTTCACTGCCCGCGTTTGTGCTCAACCTTTCGGGAACGGAACCTCACTGGCTGCCGCGTTTGTGCTCAACCTTTCGGGAACGGAACCTCTCTGCAGCGTTTCTACTCAACCTTTAGGGAACGGAACCTCTCTGCAGCGTTTGTGACTCAACCTTTCGGGAACGGGAACCTCACTGCCGCGTTTGTGCTCAAGCTTTAGGGAACGGAACCTCACTGCCGCGTTTGTGCTCAACCTTTCGGGAACGGAACCTCTCTGCAGCGTTTTCTACTCAACCTTTAGGGAACGGAACCTCACTGCCACGTTTGTTTCTCAACCTTTAGGGAACGGAACCTCACTGCCGCGTTGTGCTCAACTTTACCTAAACGGAACCACTCTGAACGTTTGTACTCAACTTTGGGAAGCGAACCTCACTGCAGTGTTTGTACTCAACCTTTAGGGAACGAAACCTCACTGCAGTGTTCTACTACTCCGACTTTAGATAACAGAAAAAAAACTAGACTGCAGTATTTGTACTCAACCTTTAGGGACGACGGAACCTCAACTTCACTTGCTGCAGTGTTTGTACTCAACCTTTAGGTAACGGAACCCTCACTGCAGGTGTTTCTCTACTACTGAAACTTTAGGTAACGGAACCTCACTGCAGTGTTTTGTACTGAAACTTTAGATAATCGGAACCTCACTGCAGTGTTTGTACTCAACCTTTAGTTAACGGAACCTCACTGCAGTGTTTGTGGTAACTCAACCTTTAGTTAACGGAATGCCTCACTGCAGTGTTTATACTCAACCTCAACCTGTAGGTAACAGAACCTCACTGCAGTATTTGTACTCAAACTTTAGGTAACACGGACTTGTTATGGATTCAGTGATATGTCGCTACCTTTATATATACTTCTTACAGGTTAATAAAAAGAAACTCTCTTTCAATTTCCGGTGTGTTGTGTGTGTGTGTGTGTGTGGCGTGTGTGTGTGTGTGTGTGTTGTGTGTGCGTGTGGTGTGTGTAGTGTGTGTGTGTGGTGTGCGTGCGTGTGTGTGCGCGCGCGCGTGCGTGCACGCGCGAGCGAGTATTGTGTATGTAAGTGTGTGTGTGTGTGTGTGTGTGTGTGTGTGTGTGTGTGTGTGTGTGTGTGTGAGTGTGCGCGTGCGTGCGCGTGCACGCACTTTGACGTGACGTAAGAAAGAAAAAAGTGACCGGAGTCTTGTGTGACCGTATTACTGACTATAAAATGCTATTAATTTGAAAAGGACTACGTGATTATCTCATATTTAAGATAGAGAGAGAGAGAGAGAAGAGAGAGATAGAGAGAGAGAAGAGAGAGAGAGAGACAGAGAGAGAGAGAGACGAGAGAGAGGGGGGGGGGGGGGGGGGGGGGGGGGGGGCGAAGCAGCAGAATCATAGACCACATTCATACTCTTAATGCATCATTTTCATACAGGTTTCAGGGAAGTACGTAAAAATACTAATGTCACTATTGCGAGTTTGACACAGCGTGCCATGAGAAAAAGCGAAACAAAACAAAAGACACAAAACAAAATTGGATAAGTAAATAGAATTAATGATTCTTGCCCTAGCAGTGGAAATAGAGACAGTTATTAGTATTTCTCACGGTGTATAAAAGTTTGCTTCGTGTGTGGACTAAGAGTAATGCAGACCTGTTACTATATCGTTCTGGGGTTGTGTGTTTTCAGATGGTGGACTCCGACAACAGCCCGTGTCGGCTGTGCTCAGGCGTCTTGTCCAGACACGCTGCTTTCAAGGTGCTACGTGTATGCAACTACGCTCCAGCGTACGTTTTGAGAGAGAGCACAGAGAGAGAATTCTGGTAAACATCGGCCATCGTCTGTGACCTATAATGAACATACTTACAAATTTTCAGAAAGATCGGCCAAGAACTTTCTGAGATTTTCCATCAAGAAGAAAACCATTATGGGCCGTTAGTAACGGCTATAACGGTAAACTAAAACATCGGCATTATTCGTGACCCATAATGAACACACCTACAAATTTTCAGAAAGATCGGCCAGGTACTTTCTGAGATATTCCATAAAAAAGAAAAACCGTTACAGGCCGTTACAGCCGTTAGTAACGGCTATAACGGATAAACTAAAACATCGAGCATCATCCGTGACCCATAATGAACATACCTGCTCATTTTTATGAAGATCGGCCAAGTACTTTCTGAGATATTCCATAAAGAAGAAAAACCATTACAGGCCGTTACAGCCGTTAGTAACGGCTATAACGGTAAACTAAAACATCGGTCATTATTCGTGACCCATAATGAACATACCTACAAATTTTCAGAAAGGTCGGCCAAGTACTTTCTGAGATATTCCATAAAAAAAAAAAGAAAAAAACCGTTACAGGCAGTTACAGCACGTTAGTAACGGCTATAACGGGATAAACTAAAAACACATCAGGGCATAATCATACCTGACCCTAATTTCTATAAAGATCGGCCAAGTACTTTCTGAGATATTCCATAAAGAAGAAAAACCGTTACAGGCCGTTACAGCCGTAGTAACGGTTATAATGGCGAACTAAAACATCGGGCATTATTCGTGACCCATAATATACATACCTACAAATTTTCAGAAAGATCGGCCAAGTACTTTCTGAGATATTCCATAAAGAAGAAAACCGTTACAGGCCGTTAGAGCCGTTAGTAACGGCTATAACGAGGTAAACTAAAACACGAGGCATCATCCGTGACCCATAATGAAACGTACCTGCTCATTTTTACAAAGATCGGCCAAGTACTTTCTGAGATTCCATAAAGAAGAAAAACCCGTTACAGGCCGTTACAGCCGTTAGTAACGGCTATAGCGGTAAACTAAAAACATCGGGCATCATCCGTGGGGCATAATGAACATACCTACAAATTTCCAGAAAGATTGGCCCAGTAGTTTTGTCTGAGCGAGTGGAACACATTTTGACCACGGACGCACACAGACAGACAGACACACACCACACACAGACAGCATTTCTTCGTTCCCATTCTAAAGTACTCCTGTTCTATAAGAACTGGGAGTACCAAAAAAAGAAAAGGAACCGTTTTTGACAACAACCGGAGTGGGCTTAATTTACACAGGGGTGGCTGTCTACAATACGTGAGCTGAACAAATTGTATCAAAGGCTCATGAGAAATGGAAAGGTAAAGAATGAACAG
>JADBJO010006705.1:107500-128355 GCA_016801955.1 Conus betulinus | reverse complement strand
GTGCGTGCGTGCGTGCTGCGTGCGTGTGTGTCTGTGTGTGTGTGGTCCTGTGTGCGTGCTTCATGTGCGTGTGGGTATCATGTAGGGCGAGTGCGTGCATGCCCTGCGTACGTACTGCGCGCGTGCGTGAAACGTCACGCGCGTGCATGCGGTGTGTGTGGTGTGTGTTGTGTGTGTGCGTGCGTGCTGCGTTTCGTGCGTGCTGTTTGTGTGTGTCTGTTGTGTTTGGTCCGCGCGCGCTAATTTCTCGCAATTTCTTTTTGTCCTTATGAAGGCTTTTCTCTTCCTTTTCGTTCAATGCCCCATTTTAGCTGCCCTATCTATTCCCCTTCTTCGTGACAAGTCGGTCGTTTCAAAAATATTTGTCTAGGCTGGGCTTATTCACCATTCCCTTCTTTCAGGGACCATCCTTTTCAGGATTTTTACGACCCCCCCGGCCCCCCCACCCCCCCCCCCCCCCCACCCCCCCCCCCCCCCCCACACCCCCACCCCCCACACCCCCCCCCGTCGTATCCACATTGTTGGTTCTGCCATACAACATGCTTAAGCTGTCCACATTTTGTTGTTCGTTTTCGTTGGACGGTTCGGGGGAGGGGGGATGGACGGATGGAGGGGGAGCGAACAAGGACAAGGAGGAATGTCCTCTTCTCATCTCGGCTCTCGCAACCTATCCCCCCCCCCCCCCCCCCCCCACCCATCCCCCCCCCCCCCCCCCCCCCCCCCCCCACCCCCCCCCCCCCCCCCAGTCAACCGCCAGTCTTCCATTCAGTTCCGTACTTGCCATTCTTTCACCCCCCCCCCCACCCACGATGTCTTCATAGTTCCGTACTTCCGCCATGCTGTACCCTCCCCCCCTCCTCCCCCCCACTGTCTGGTCTTCAGTTTCCGTACTCCTCCAGACAGACTCCCTCCCCCCCCTTCCCCCTGCTGTCTTGTCCTTCAGTCAGTACTCCTTATCCTTACCTTAACCCGCCCCCTTCCCCCTGCTGTCCGTTGTCTTTCAGTCCGTAACTCATACCATCCCTTACCCCTCCCCCTTTCCCACCGCTGTTCTTGTCCTTCAGTTCCCCGCACTCTTACATCCCTTACCGCCGACCTCCCCTTCCCACCGCTGTCTTGTCTTCAGTTCCGCACTCCTCCATCCCTTACCGCCCCTCCCCCTTCCCCCCGCTGTCTTGTCTTCAGTTTCGTACTCCTCCCCTCCATCCCTTACCCCCCCTTCCACACCGCTGTCTTGTCTTCAGTTACCGTACTCCTCCATTCTTTAAGTTCCCCCCCCCCCCCCCCCTCCCCCCTTCCCCCCGCTGTCTTGTCTTCAGTTCCGCACTCTTCCATCCCTTACCCCCCCTTCCCACCGCTGTCTTGTCTTCAGTTCCGTGCTCCTCCATCCCTTTGCCCCCCCCCCCCCCCCCCTTCCCCCTATAATATAAAAACAAGCAAACAAACAAACAGGGAAGGGAGAAAAAAATTTTTAAAAAAATCGAAAAGACTGGGGAAAAGATAGGCAAAGAGCAGCAGACATATCAAGAAAACGGTCGGGATAAAAAAAAAAAAAATGCAGGGGAAGACATCCAAAGGCGGAGAGGGGGAGAGGGGGGGGGAGGGAAGGAGGGCGGACGACATCTCGCGTGGGCATAAAGGCTTGATTCGTCGTGCGCATAACTGGCCGAGGTAGTGAACATGACGGACTGACGCACCTGAGGTTAGTTTCGAGTGACGTACATCTAAAGGACGGACACACCTGGGATGAATGAAGCTGTGCTCCTAATGGGATGGACGCGCCGCACGTTTGTCCAGAGTTGTGTACACGTCCGTCCCTCTGCACAATGCGCTCACCCACGTACACGCCCTCTCCGCAGCCCCTATTCCTCATGATGCCCACCCGTGTCATCTTGCACTGACGTCCCCCATACATGAAGGAATGAATGAATGAGCGACCGATTGCCGAATTGAATAAACCTGAACAGACGACTGACCGATTGAATGACTGAACGAACCGACTGAACGAATGCAAGACTAAACGACCGACTGACCGAATGAATGCTGAACGACCGACTGACTGACTGAACGACTGATGACTGACTGAAACGACCAACTGAACGAATGAATGATTGAACGATCGTGACTGACCCACTGTACGAATGAGTGACTGAACGACCGACTAACCGATATGAACGAATGATGACCGAACGATCGACTGACCGACTGTACAAAGAAACGATTTGAACGACCGACTGACCGACTGAAAGAATGAATGACTCGACGACCGAACGAAAGGGATGATGAACAAGCGACCGAATGATGACTAAAAAAAATGACTGAATGAACGATGTGACTGACCGACTGAACGAATGAATGACTGACGAGTGACTGACCGACTGAACGAATGAATGACTGAACGAGTGACCGACCGACTGAAACAAATGAATGACTGAACGATGACCTGACCGACTGAACGAATGAATGACTGAACGAGTGACTGACCGACTGAACTGAATGAATGACTGAAACGAGTGACCTGACCGACTGAACGAATGAATGACCTGAACGAGTGACTGACCGATCTCGAACGAATGAATGACTGAACGAGTGACTGACCGACTGAACGAATGAATGACTGAACGACGTGACTGACCGACTGAACGAATGAATGACTGAACGAGTGACTGACCGACTAAAATGAATGCCTGACTTACCTACGAATGAGAGACATGGCTGACTGAATTAGCAATCGACCCGAACGAAAGTACCACGACCCGCCGTGGCGAAGTGGTTAGCGTCGCGGACTCCCGGCTGGAGGTCGTGGTTCTTGGGAAGACTGGGACCACACAGTCGAGTTTCATCCACTTAATGGATGCGTTTCTGAGAGTGTTGCTCAAATTTTTGACCAACCACTGCAGGGTGCCTGTATCTCTCGGGCCTGGTTGACGCCGGGATATATTATGAAAGGAAGCGTAGAGTACAGCCCTGTCATGTATCTCAGACCGAAATGGAAATCCGTAGCATCATCTTAATCATCCTCATTCTCATCGATCAGCATTAAAAAAAAAAATGTCTCAAATTCTGTGGCCCTTCATGCCCTGCTCTCATGGTGACCTCAATTTCGATGTCCTCTCCACGTCTGGGCCTTGGTTTGGTCGACTAAGCAATTATTGTCGTCAGTAGGGGGCTTAGTAGGTGGTGTCCTGCGTATGTTAGATCAGAACAGGCGCCACTGAACACCACCGAAGTGACTCGGCAGCAGTGCAGTGTCTCCTCCGGTGGGTTGCCTCTTGACGACTTGACATTGACTGCTCCCTGTGGATTGCCGGTGCCGGGGCTGCGGCGGGCCGACCGGGCTGTGGCTGTGGACAGGGTGTCGGAATGAGCGGCGTGGTGCACTGTATGCGTCTGTGTCTGTATGTTTTGTCTACGCGCGAGGTTTTGAGCACGGTATGTGTGTGTATGTGTGTGTGTGTGTGTGTGTGTGTGTATGTGCGCGCGCGCGCGCGTCTGTGTTTATGTGTGTTTTATGTGTGTGTGTGTGTGTGTGTGTGTGTGTGTGTGTGTGTGTGCGTGTGTGTGTGTGCGTGTGTGTGCGTGCGTGCGTGCGTGTGTGCGTGTGTGTGTGTGTGTGTGTGTAGCCTTGAGTATGAACGTAGCGGTATATGTGCATGTATGTGTGTACATATGCGTGTATCCATGTAGTTATTGGAATGAAGTGGCTGATCAGTCATACCTGACTACAAGAAAAAAATTTTTAAAAAAAAATTTGTGAAATAAACCGAAAAAAAAAGAGTAAAATCAGGAAAAAAAAAACAGATCGGATGAATAAGAAACAAGTAAGATGATACGCCATTTACGTCAGCAACAAACACTTCCCTACACATCACTTTCTAATATAACTAGACATTTCAAATATGTGCCAAGTAAGACCTCTCGTCAAGAAATATGTAAGTTGACCAAGTAATATTTCGTGTGCGAGAGAGAGAGAAAGAGAGAGAGAGAGAGAGAGAGAGAGAGAGAGAGATGATGACGATGATGATGATGATGATGACGATGATGTTAGGATGAAAATGAGGAGGAGGAGGAGGAGGAGGAGGAGGAGGAGGAACGAGAGTAATAAATGATAGACGAGATGGCACGAGAGGAACGCGAGAAAGATGAATGATAGGAACGGATGCGCAACCGATGAACGGTAGAGACTGGAGAAACAGAGAAACATGGTCATGAACAATGACGGTCGACAGGAGGAAACGACGACAACGACTGGAAAAGAATCACTGATGGACTGGAGTGGAATAAGTGAACACCAGAACGATGAACGAATGATAGGCTGGGGGACTGATGATTTATTGAGTGAACTCGAGAATGATGAGTGATTCACGGCAGGACTTAAAGCATGGCAAATGACGGACGAGATGGAGATATGAGAACACGGTGATTGTGAATGGCAGACGGGACAGAAAAGAAAGAACGGAAGTGTGATAAATGACGAGGAACGAGGAGTGGAAATATGATGAAAAATGAATGATGGACGGAATAAGGAGAGACGAGCATGCTGATGGTGAATGTTTGACATCATGAACATAGAATTGTGGCAACTTTGAAAAACGCCTGAATAACGACACAAAAAGCCTTTAAATTCGTGTAAAAAAATGACCAACGCAATTTAAAGTCAGCACCACTCTGGACAAAGACGTTAACTGTCTGTATTGGACAGTTAACATCATAAGATAAAAGTAACTTTGCTTTGAGCTCCGAAAGAAACAGAGCAAAAGAGATCTAAGTACGCTGACAGTTCAGGATTCATCAAATGGGGATGGTTTTCCAACACTGTCGAAGAAGTCGCAGTAGCAGTGAAGTCGCTGAAGCATGACAAGGCTGCAAGCTGTGACAACATCCCTGCAGAAGACTTGAAGATGGCGGAAAGGCAGTAACTGATTTATTAACTGCCATCTGCAACCAAATCTGACACACTCGCGAGTGGCTAACGCCAACGGAACTCGATCACTAATGGTCATACTTCTAAAGAGAGCAAATCCTAAATTCTGCCAGAACAAGCACAAGATCACGTAGATCAGCAATGTGAGCAACATCATGCTCAAAGCCATCCTGAATACATTACAGTTTTCAGACAGACACTGGACGACCTGAAGGAGTTTCATTATGTCTTCACAAAGAGGCGTTTGACAGAGTCTATCAAGCGGTGCCACAGACCGTTATAGCCATTATGTCTTCACAGAGGCGTTTGACAGAGTCTATCAAGCGGTGCCATAGGCCGTTATAGAGAAATTTGATCTCGGAGCAAAGCAGCACACTGCAAGAATATCTAGCACGAACTTTCGCTTTGCAGGTGGGACTGGCAGGCACTGAACAAGAACTCCGATGAGATTGTTAAAAAACACTGGATGAAACATCTACCAGGCATAGCGTGGACATCAACACCGAGAAGACCAAGGCTAACGGCCTGCCACAACACCACCTCCAGTACTGATATAACCATGGATAGGAGCTAGGAAACTGTTAAAACAGTTAATCTATCTGGTATTTATTTCAGCTAGGAACCCTGTTAAACAGCTCATACATATGGGATTTATTTCAGCGAAGGGGGAATTTAAATCAGACATCTCTTAAAGGCAGCAAAGATGTCAGCTCTGTGCAGACTGATCCTTGTCTGGAAAGACAGAACATCTCAGTGAAAAACAAATCTGGCGCCTGCATGCACGGGTGTATTTCATCTTCCTGTATACAGTTGTAACATGGACTGTAAGAAAGAACCCAACCACAGAAATGAGGTGTCACTGCAAAATATATATCAGATATACAGATTATACCAACAACTGAACACGTGCGCCAGACCATCAAAAAGCACATCGGGCCATACGAACATTTGCTGACACCAGCAAAGAAACTATGGCATTGTCGTGAACATCCAACGGCCCTACTAAATTAATCATCCAGGAAAGTGTTGAAGGAGCAAGACAAGGGGAAGATAGACAAAATGAACTGACAGCATTGCAGAATGGACAGGGAAACATCTGTAGAGCCCAAGGCCTCGGAACACAACCGACAGAAATTGGAGGAATCTGGTGAACAGTTCTTCAGTGCGATGCCCTCAGTGACTTCACACGGACCTAGGAAAAAAGAAGCTGGATATTAGTGACATCAAGTCAAAATCATGTTTGTATTTTAAATTTTTTTAAAATGCAGAATGTGTGCATGATCTTAGGATTGAATTATCTATTCACATTTTTTTTTTCGAAATAACTTGGATACCACGGTTTAAATATTGTTACTGAGTCTCGGAAAATAAAAATGTGTACATTAATTATTATCTTTCTCAGATGATAAAATGTTAACGTTTTCACCTGTCTCCAGTATAATATAATTATCATTAAATTTGAACCGTCCGTTCTTTTTGTGGTGCATGACAGGCACTAAAGGGGAAAAAAACTGCATTTTTGTAGATATAATATTCTTATCATTTCTAAACTGACTAGAAAGAGACAACTTGTGTCTAGCTCTTTTCAGGCACTCGCTACCAGACTCTAAAATACTTTGATTCTCAATTCAAGGAAAGAGGACTTCGAATAAAAACGACTAGCTTTTGACAACTTACCTTATTCAAAAAAAAAAAAAAGAAAAGGTGGGGCCAGCTTCATGGTATGAATTCAGTGTATTGTATGTACCGGATTGCCAAAAGCTAATTTAACGGCTCTGCGTATTTAGATTGTATTTCATTCAGTAAGCTGTGCAGGGCTGAAAAATAAACTTTTTATTCCTAATCAATTTTTATCGGCCGATGCTGGTGACTGTGGTGGCGAAGGTGTGCTGTTGCTTGTATCTTCATCCAATGGATGAGCATCAATAGCTGTCAAAAATTGGCTACCTTTTCCTTGCTGTCATTATCAATTCTCAGTACGAAATTTCCACATGTTATAACTAGTCAAGTGAGATCCCAAAACTTCGTCTTGTGAATGCTGTAAGGTTTCGTCATATATTACGCGATGTTGGGGCTATGATGTTGGATTCTCCCTTAAAAAAAATCAGTATAGTGTTTTCTCCTCCGGAATGTTGCAATATTAAATGTACCTATCCCCGGTGTCCCACATGCAATATGACATCTGTCATATCTCCAACTGCTAAATGTTTTGTGTATTGATGATATGCCCTATCTTAGATTTGCATTGTCTAGATGGAAATATCGACTGATCATTAAGTATTATACCGTTATGTTTGTTTTCATGGCCACTTAGTAGGTTATAAAGTGGAGTAGTAGCACACGCAACGGAAGCATAATGACATATACAGGGCACGGATATTTGACCACATAACACGAGGCGTTTGCAGATATTGACATTCAGATTCCCAGTTGTTTTAAAAAAAAAAGGAACCCTAGCAGAATAAGCCAAGTTTTGTTTTAGCCTTTTTTTTGTCCTTTTGTTTTAACGTCTTGCAAGTTATTTGTATATTAAAGCTCGTTAATGATAAATACAACAGACGCCTCCCACCCTTATCATAAACACCAATTGAAAAAAAAGGTCGGGGCCCTAAACCCGACAGAAACGTAGACTTGACACTCAATGCCAAAAAGTCTGCAGTTAAATATCAAACAGGGCAAATACTAAACACAAGAGTAAAGGGTATTAAGTCCGGCAGCAGAGAGCAGACAGCACAGCAAGATAGACCACGAACCCCCCCAACGACGAAGACCACCTCCCGCCTCCTTACCCCCCTAGACGCTTTCCGCTCCCCTCTTTCCCCCCAGAGAGCGGCAGACCACCCGCGAGTTTACTCACCATCATATTATGCACCGGTAGTCTTGCCCCCGCAGTTTATGGCAGCACATCTTTTACCGATAAAACCCAAACATTACAAACAATTTTACATTTCCACAATCACTTACAACCTGTCCGCCGTCCGGAGAAGCGTTTGGACCCAAACCACGTCAACAACACTACCAGTACAAAACCCAAACACCCACCCCCCACCTCATTCACATTCGAACATATCCAAACCATCCATCCTCCTGTCTCTTTCCCCTAGCCCCTCCATCACAAACAAACACCCTATTCAGTTTTTATATGATATGCGCTAAAAATGCCGGCGCTTGCGCCACCCCCAACCCCCTCTCTCTCGTCTCTAGCCCTCTATCTACACAACCACCGCCTCTTGCGAGCCACGAACACACAAAACACAGAGAGCCCCCCCGGCGTTCCGCGCGGCGCAAGCGCGCGCGCGCAAACACACAACACCAAAACGCCAACCTCTAATAATACCCCCACTCGTCAGAACAGTGCGCGCCGCGCGCGCGCAACACACACCAACAACACAACAAAGACAGCATGGCAAGTAATGCACCACATAAGTCACGAACGCACGCACCCCCAACCAACCACCCCCATACAAACAAACATCACAAATCCACACACCGTTCTCTTCTCGTCTCTCTCTCCACCACGCCACCACTAGGCGGGACGGACATACAAACAAACACCACACACGCAGCCCCGCGCGTAAAGTATACACAGGCGCCAAACGCGCCGGTACACATTACATAGGCAACTATATGTCGCGCGAACGCACTTATATTAGACATATATCCAGGTACATACGCGCCTTGCACGCAAAACCCGACGCATATTAAACAAACACTTACCAAACGGTCGCGACTGGCATCACACAAAACCATGTGCACACGCGAGCATATGCTCACATCCATGCTAATATATAAACCATGTGCGCGGTGCACCTCGCGCACATATACATATACCCTGCCAACCACTGCGCGCGCACACCCAAGTGGGGGAAAAAAAGCTTGACCCAGCTAAGTATCACACACACACACACACACACACACACACACACACACACACACACACACACACGTACAGTATCCAACTCAAAGAAGTGACTGAGCCTGCCCTCCTCTTGATACCCATCTTTTTCACCATGCGCTCAGCTCAAACCACTGGCTTTTGGCTCGAGTCTTGCCAGCATGATTTGAATTGGTTCGGACTTCATGAAGTAGAATACATACTGTTTACTTTTTTTCGTCCTTCGAAAGATAAATATCTTACGTGCATCAACCTTCTTCGTTAACGGGTCTAAGATCCCCCCCGATGACTATTTTTACAGGCGCTATTGAAAACCGATTCTACTGGCAGTTTTTTAACAAGAAATAAAAAGAAAAAAAAAAAAAAAAAATAGTTCAGCAATACTACGCGGAAAGACTGGGGAGTTTATTAAATCCCTTGCACCTGTAAACAGGAAGAATTTGGTCTTTGACTAACACGAATTAGTCTCATCTTTCTCTCCAGGAAGTCTTGACATTCAGAAGGTGAGGATCTTGACGGTAACGTGTTCCGAGGAATGGTCTGCAAACGCCCGTGTTTGTCCAAAAGGATGCTTCTCACAAAATGGCTTCCCAAACTAATGAATGCAAAGGCAGTTTATAGTATTCTGAATTTTCCCCTCCCGTTGCTTTTCCAATTCTGGTTGTATTAAACAACTTCCTGCAACGATTAACGGGAAAATTATGAATGACAAAAAGAAGACACGTTCACATGATGAACAACGGACGGATGACGAGCACGAAACTGAGGGGTTGATGAAGAAGAAGGTGAAAATGATGAACCTAACGGGCGGGTGAGAAGAATGAGGAAACCACCATGACACCACCCCGGCGGACTTTTCTTTCTGGGAGAAAAGTGTGAAAAAGACAATACAACGACTGGACAAACTGGAGAAGAAACGTGAAAACGGATGAGTGAATGAATGGAGAAGAACGTGAAACACGTTGAGTGACTGACTGGAGAAGAACGTGAACACGGTGAGTGTCCTGACTGGAGCAGAACGTGTGAAAACGATCACTGACTGATGTCGGAGGAACATGAAAACACATGACCGACTGACTGGAGGTAGAATGTGAAACACACATAAACACCGACGATGGAACTAGAGCGTGAGAAATGATGAAATGTGGATGTATAACGGGACCGTGCAAGACAACACGTGAGAAAAGGCATAGAAAGGCTGACAAAGCAGAGAAAGATGAAAACGGCGGCTGGCACACCGAAGAACGAAAGGAGGATGAAAAACTTGTTCGAACGAGTTCATAAGAACGAAAAGAAGAACGTCTAAACGGACGGATGAAAACGGAAGTAAAGAACAGTGAATAGAACTATGCAAGGAGGTAAACGTGAATGATAAATGAGAGTCCAATGATAGATGGGGAGCGGGATGAAAAGAGAAGGATATATCTATGAACCAGAGTGTGCAAAGAAGAACGTTGAGAACACTAAATGATGTATGAAGGAGGCTGCAGGACAGACATATACTAGTGTAGAACGACGAAGGGACCCGGGTAAGAAGGAAACGAAGAGAGGGTGAGCGCGGACCTAATGGATTAATGAACGCTGGACCAGCGCTGGAAATGATGCAGTGCTGGCCAAAATAACTCACAAAGGGACAACGCAGGAAATGATGAGTGCTTGCAAACTGAGAAAAAGGAGAAAAGTGGAGAATGGTGATTTCTTATGGTTGAATGGGAAACTGGATTTAAAGATTTTAAAAGGAGGAGAAGGTGGGGAAGAGAGAGTGAAGGGCCTCAGGTTCAAATCCATGAAACATTAAAAAGAAAACGCCGTGGAAATAAAAAGCCACAAAGTGCGCCTGTGGACGAGAAGATGGAAACGGAGATGGAAAACTGGGGTGGGTGGTCCAATCCGCCTCTCAGCATGTCACACAAACATGTTTTATACGAATTAAAGAGAAGGGTCTCAGGAGAACTCAAGAAAGTTGAACTTGAAACGCAGGGGAGTGGAGTAGAAAAAACGGGACTGCTGCTGAGAGGAAAAGAACCGAGACACAAGTAGGACTGTGGCGAGCGAGTGCAAGAATGCAAAGTGAGAAGCAGCAAAACGAAAAGAAGTTTTAAAAAAAAAAAAGAAAAACATGTGTTGCGATGGGGCACCAGCACCCAATCCCTAGGTGAATGAGGACTAGGGGGGAAAAGTGAGGTGTGTTCATAAAGAGTAATAAGACATATTCGGCTTCCTACTTTATAGCCCTATGTACAACATCTTCAGTGTGTGAGGGGTTGGTACGGTTTAAGCGGACCAGGCCGAGCTAACTACACCTATATCCGGGGCCGTCGTAGAAGTATGGATATAAGCAGTCTAACCCCTACAGTTTCTAGAAACGAGTGACGACCAGGCTGACAGCGCCCACATCACCAAAACACGCGCATGGATCACAAAAAACAACGCCATGGATTCAAAATCTTAACAAAAGGGCCAGGGCCAAGGAATCAACTCGTGAATTCAACATGCGGGCTTGCCTAAGGAACCCCACATCCCCACCCTTTTCCCATCAATACCACAACCCTACCCCCTTCCCCGTCAAATCGTAAGCCCTCTAGGGGTATAACAGCACCCAGGCCGTTTGTAAGACGAAGTTCAAAACGCCTGGGGCTTCATGTATGATAATATTGATGTTGCAAAGTGAATCAGATGGTAGTGTAGTGTGGGCCTCAAACCCTCGGATATAGCCCTCTCTTATCCCTCTCCATCCCCCCACCCCTTCGCGATCAGCCTTCCCTGTTGCGAGTATTATCCCCCCCGTCTGCCCTACCATCTTGGCTGATGTGATGTAGTCGACGTTCACATGAATGAATATATCTCACACCGAACCGTGGCTTAAACTGTCACATCTCTCTACACCGGGATCCAATACTGAATCAGCTTCAATAACTAGTTTGAGACGAATGCGCAACGAAATCTCAGCAACGGAATATACTGCGGGATACTACCAGTGGTGTCACAAGAGAATTCACAGCAAATGATGAACTGTTGACTACTATGATAGCGGTATATCACAAGCAGGGTATTTCACTCTGTGCGGCAATGAAATAACATTGAGCTGCACACTTGGTTACACTCACAAAGAGTAGTTGAACAGCATATAAAGCCTGGGAGAACTTAGAAACAAAGGCTAAACTCCAACCAGATGCCAGAAACGTGGTCACTGTAAAATTTAGAAAAGAAAAAAAAAAAAGTATGCGGGTGCTGACTCCCTCCAGACAGGAAACGTGGTGTAACACCAAGGGGCACTTGTAAGGAAGCCTGTTTCTTGAACCTATAGGCACAGGGCAGCTAAACGGAACTTAAACTGCAGGCAAAAAATTGTCACGAAAGCAAGTGAACATAGGACGGTAGAACGTAAAAAAAAAAAAACGGTCAGCAACACTTGTGTAGATGCGGGAGGTGTTTCCCCCTCCCCCCCTTGTGTGTGTGGCGTGCCCTGCGTATTCGCGCGCTCGCGCTGCGACCCCGTGTCCTATAATGGTGTGTGTGTGTGTGTGTTGTGGTGTGTTTGTGTGTGTGTGTGTAGTGCGGCTGTATGGCCTGCGCGCGGCGCGCCCTGCGCGTGCGACAGCAAGCGTTCTCACACAGGTGTCGGTAAACAAACACTTCTCCAAAATCATCGGATTGGGATGGCTGGATCTAAACGAAAGGTCCTGCTTCAGATCGAGAGCTGTCCGGATCTGTGGCCAAACAACAGAACAAGGGATCGGCATACGGTGTTCGCGTGAAATCGGGAACGTTATATCTGGGAAGGCTTCCTATGATACACAGAGAGGGTTTTGTGGGCGTAACGCAAGTTTCCCAAAAATGTACTGTGTGCTATCTGGGGTAGGCCACGTGATGTGATATCCTCGGAACGCTGTCTCCGGTTCTTTCAGAGTCGAAGGGCAGAAAGAACAGAAGGGCTTTGAGACGAACAAATAAGAAGGCACGAAGGAAAGAAGACGAACATGAATGTATTTTTGAGGGTACGGTATGGGTAGGGAAAAGATTTATATCAGGTGCCTGCAATTGAGATCTTTGGCCTTCTTTTTCATTTTATTTTTTTCGCATGCATGGTCCCAGATTTACCGTGATATCTGGGAACGCGTTCCCAGGACTTTCACGATTGGAAGTTCAGAAATCGTGGCCCAGAGTGACAAACCGGGATACGCTATCGAAACCCGTAAATGCCCCAGAGGGCGACAAAGGGAAGTCGCAGGAAGAGCCACCCCACGCGGTCCCAGAGAGCGCGGGAAATGGTGTCGTGGGCGAACGCGTTTCCCAGATAGCGCGGTCTCCTCCCTCTTCGCCCCAGATATTATACGATGCCGCTCACACCCGACCACCATTCCAGTGAAGAAAACGCTCGCCTGTCGGCACTTACCCCCACGACAAACATGAATTACTCAAAACTGAAAGCATTATCATACACGCAACTGAGAGATGGCAATAACGGAGATGGGCACGCAGACCACAGAGGCGCATTTTTCCAGGGCTTCGTCAATATGTACCCCCTCCTCCCACCCTCCCACCCAACCAACAACAACAACAAAACACAGTCAATGAAACACAAGCAAAAAAAAAACCAAAAAAAAAAACCCTAAGCCCCACTCAAGTGAAACACTCAGATTTGCATATTTAGGTTTACGGGTGGTGCACCTTGTTGTGTCTTTTTTCAACACATCATTTTTAAGAAAGTGATCAATAATGTGTACATAAACATTTATCAAAATGAAGCAGGTGCGGGGTGCAGGTTCACTTCTTCTAATCTTTTCCATGCTGCAGCCCTTCACAGTTGGAGACAAAACTTCAGCCACGTCAGGAGTCCCAAAGCGCACCGACCGCCCACTCTGATCTCTCGCTTAGAGTTTTCCTTGAACACCGATCAGAAAACCCTTTTGAGATAAAATGCAGTGCACAAAAGATGTACCAAAGTGCCTAATTAGTGAACGGCACCGCAGAATGGATCAGTTTTAGTTTCAAGTGTGCCTGTTCCATGGTGACAGAGCAAGTGTCCTGTTCCAGTGGGGAGGTTCTCTCCTATTCTGGACACCCGATACAAAAGGAAACTTGCAATCCTACAAGTTTGTCAAGAAACAAAAAGTGCTCTCCAGCCCACAGGGAGATGAACCAGACCCACGAAATATGAGAAAACGTAGCAGGCATACAGTACCGAGGTGGAAAAAAAAAAATACCCATTTTAAAAAAAAAAAAAGAAGTTGTGGAAGGAGTTACCTAAATCAATAAGTTTACTGGCACCGGGGGTTTCAGTAATACAGGGGCACAATTACATCTGAAAGAT
Organism: Conus betulinus; assembly: GCA_016801955.1. Classification (NCBI taxonomy): domain Eukaryota; kingdom Metazoa; phylum Mollusca; class Gastropoda; order Neogastropoda; family Conidae; genus Conus; species Conus betulinus. Next base: position 114,222 of record JADBJO010006705.1, on the reverse strand, counting down.
TCTCTTCTCTTCTCTCTCATCTCTCCTCTCTCTCTCTTCTCGCTCTCTCTCTCTCTCTCTCTCTCTCTCTCCTGCGTTTCCTGTGTGGATCGAATTAACGCAAATGATGTAGACTGTTCAAAACACAGATTAAAGAACGGGCCCACAGAGGCAGAGAAAAGGAGAGTGAAGAACAAACAAAAAACCGACCCACCAACCAACCACTCAATAATTTTATTTTAAACACGAAAGAAAGGGGAAAAGGGACGTTATGACGCCCGTACAAGGTGAATTCTAGGGGAGAGGTGTGTGCTGCAGGATTGGCTCACAGGATGACCCAGATGACCGAGGTGAAAAATAAGCACATTAAAAGACCAGCCAAAGCAGGTTTAGAAAACTATCATACAGAAAATCCTTACAGAAGAACTGTGTCACATGTCGGCAACATTAGGAAGTTGTTTCAGGATACTCAGAGAAAGGAACCTACTGTAGGAGCGAGTTTTCGTGCAACCTCTATTGTCCCTTTTCTTCTAGGATGTTGTGAACTTCCATTTCAACTCACAGAAATCAACAAAGGAAGCAGGAGTGCATCAGTGAATGAGAAGCCATGAAGGCATTAAGGGGAGGGAGGGGGAGGGAAAGAACAGACGTTCGGAAAGGATTAAAGGGGGCTCTCTGATAAAAGAGATGAACGCTAGTAGCATCAGTTACACAATAGGTAGGACGAAGACGAAAGATGTTTCGACATGATTTTAACAAAGTGATCAGGAAGAAATCTTATAGCATGTAGATTTATAGCATGTGACGCTTAAGGCTTTAAAAATACCTCGCTTTGTAAAAAAAAAAAAAATGTGTGTGTGTGTGTGGTGTGTGTGTGTGTGTGTGTGTGTGTGTGTGGTGTGTGTGTGTGTGTTCATTCGCTTACAGCACGGTCGCTTGCAGATCTGATTCCGACTGTCATTGCCGTGTGTGTTGTCCAACGACGCCTGTGCAGTGTGTGTGTGTGTGTGGTGTATATATGTGTGTGTTGTGTGGTGTGTGTGTGTGGTGTGTGGTGTGTGTGTGTGTGTGTTGTTCTCAATTTAACGTCTATACACATAAGTGATTTTAGACAACCGAAAATAAATGAATGAACAAGATAGTAAAGGAGGAAGGGAGGGGAGTGGGGGTGGACAGACAGGCAACTAAAGGAGATAAAGAGATAGAGAAACAGTGAGATAGAAAAAAGATAATGATCTACAAACGGAAAAGGGAAAAAGGGAAGAAGGAGGGTTAGAATGGGAATCGGAGAAAAAATGTTACATGAATAAAAATTGCAACCTATAACAGGCAAGCATGCGTGCGTGCGTGCATGCGTGCGTGCGTGCGTGTGTGCGCGCGCGCGCGCGCGTTTGTGTACACGCGCGTGCTTGTGTGGCGTGTGTGTGGCGTGCGTGCGTGTGTGTGTTGGTGTGTGTGTGTGTGTGTGTGGTGTGTGTGGTGTGTGTGTGTGACGGAAAGTGAGAAGATGGAAGGTCGGAGTGGGGTGAATGGTGGGATGAGGGGAGAAAAGAGGGGGGAAAGTTGGTTTGTACAATTCTTGCAGTGCACGTGTTGATATGCCTGTCTCTCTATTACGGTCTGTCCGTCTCTCAGTCTCTCCTATATAACCATGCATACGTTGTGTGTGTGTGTGTGTGTGTGTGTGTGTGTGTGTGGTGTGTGCGTGCGTGCGTGCGTGCGTGCGTGCGTGCGTGTGTGTGTGTGTGTGTGTGTGGCGTGGTGTGGTGTGTGTGTGTGTGTGTGTGTGTGGTGTGTGGTGTGTGTGTGTGTGTGTGTGTGTGTGTGTGTGTGTGTGTGTATGTGTGTGTGTGTGTGTGTAAATATGTGTGCACATGTATTTGCATGCATGTGCATGTGTGTGTTCGCACTCGATAGAGAGAGAGAGAGAGAGAGAGAGGAGGAGAGAGAGAGAGAGAGAGAGAGAGAGTGTTGTGTGTGGTGTGTGTGTGGTGTGTTGTGTGTGTGTGTGTGTGTGGTGTGTGTGTTCATTCGTGTGCGTGCAATGTGTTTGCCTGTGACTGCGTGTGCGCGTGCGTGTGTGTGTGTGTGTTGTGTGTGGTGTGTGTGTGTGTGCGTGTGTGTGGTGTGTGTGTGTGTGTGTGTGTGTGTGTTAGCGTGCTGTGTGTGGGAGCATGTGTATGTGCGTGCTTGTGTGTGTGTGTGTGTGTGTGTGGTGTGTGTGTGTTGTGTGTGTGTGTGTGTGTTGTTAGAAAAGACAGAGAGAGGCGAGGAGAGCGAGAGAGGGGGGGGGGGTCTATTTCAGAACCACCAGACATTCTCCCCAGTTATTCTCCAATCCACCTTCAACACCCTCATCCTCCCTTTGAGACAAGATTCCAACAAAACAACCCCCCTTGACAGACGACCCCCGAACCCTCAGCACCAAAGATCACCACCCTCCCCCCCGCCCATCCCCATCCGCCATCAAACGGCGGTTCCGCCGACCCGCCCTCTCCGGGCTCTGTGGCTCCCCCCTCCTCTCGGGACTAACACAGGGTGCCAGGTCTCCAAGGTTTCTAGACGTCCGTGACCCGGCCTGAGCTGGCGATGGTCATCTGACCCCTGCTCATACAGTTACATGCTTTTTCGCCTGTTTTGTTTTGTTTTGTTTTGACTATAATATATGTCACAATACAGTAACAATTACCTTGTGTACGCGGCAGAACATTCACTAGTTATTATGCGTATCCAATAATATCTGACTGGGCTGTTGGCCGTGTTACCGTGGAGTTCCCTCCACCCACCCCCGCCCCTTTCCCCCTCTTTAGTCCGCGTAACCGGGCATCCACGAGTCATTAGGCGTGTTTAATACCATCTGACTGCGCCATTGGCCCCGCTAGGTGGTATTTAACTCCCGAACTAAATACTAATAACCTTTTTTTTTTTTTTTTTCTTTTACGTCTACGTTAACAGGGCATACACGAGTCATTAGGCGTGTTTAATACCATCTGACTGCGCCATTGGCCCCGTAGGTGGTAATTTAACTCCCAAACTAAATACTATTTACCTTTTTTCTTTAAAAGTCTACGTTAACAGGGCATACACGAGTCATTAGGCGTATTTAATACCATCTGACTGCGCCATTGGCCCCGCTAGGTGGTGATTAACTCCCGAACTAAATACTATTAACCTTTTTGGGTTCTTTTGTGTGTCTACGTTAACAGGGATACACGCGTGGTGACTGCGCCATTGGCCCCGCTAGGTGGTATTTAACTCCCGAACTAAATACTATTAACCGTTTTTTTCTTTAAAAGTCTACGTTAACAGGGCATACACTAGTCATTAGGCGTGTTTAATACCATTTTAATTTCTTTAAAAGTCTACGTTAAAGGGCATACACGAGTCATTAGGCGTATTTAATACCATCTGACTGCGCCATTGGCCCTGCTAGGTGTATTTAACTCCCGAACTAAATACTAATATACCTTTTTTTTTTCTTTAAAAGTCTACGTTAACAGGGCATACACGAGTCATTAGGCGTATTTAATATCATCTGACTGCGCCATTGGCCCCGTTAGGTGTGGAATCCCTGAACTAAATACAATCAACCTTTTCTTAAGTCTATGTAACAGGGCATTCAATGGGTCATAGGCGTTATTTAATACACGTCATTAGGCGTTTACTGGCTGCGTTTGGCTGTGAATTTAATCCCTGACCCCCCAATCCCTTCTTAATTTGATAATTACATGAACCGTTTGACCTGCGTTAATCTACTTAATGAGGTCAATGCACGAGACATTAGGCGTATTTAATACCATCTGACCGCGCCATTGGCCTTGTTAGATGTGGTGGAGTCCCCCCCCCCCCCCCCCCCCCCCCCCCCACCATCACCACCACCACCACGACCCTCCTGTTTCGACAATTATTTTAACTTTCTTTTATGTCCACGTAACTGAGCATTCACGAGTCATTAGGCGTATTTAATACCATCTGACTGCGCCATTGGCCCCGTTACGGTGGAGTCCCCCCCCCCACCCCCCCCACACACACACACACATCGCCCTTTATTCGACGATACTTTCTCAGTCCAAGTAAGGAAAAGTCCTTAGCCGTATTTGATACGATCTAACTACGTTATTGGCCCTGTTAGCTGTGGAGGATTTGCTTGCTTTTTTTTTTTTTTTGACATACGTGACGTAGGAAATTCTTTGGTGGGCGGGCGATCACTTTCGTCTAGAACCAAGGAGATGGCACCCTCTGTTGACCCCAGTCTAACATCGAAATAGGGGAGACATTTAGGAGGGAAGGTGCTTGGAACCACCGTTTGATGGCACTGGGGCTGATCCCGGTGCTGAGGGTTCGGGCGGACGTCCACCAAGGTGAGGTTGATTGTTGAAACTTGTCTCAAGGGGCAGGAAGTCGGGTTTGAAGACGGACCGTGAGAATAAGTGAGGAAAAAGCCGTGATGAGGCTGAAATAGAATCTGCCTCTCTCTCTCTCTCTCAATCCGTCCGTCCGTCCGTCCGGCGGTCGGTCGGGTCGGTCTCTCTCTCTCTCTCTTAGTCAGTCTGTCAATCCGTCCGTCGGTCGGTTCGCTCACTCGCTCTCTTTTCTCTCTCTCTCTCCCCCCTCTCTCTCTCTGTCCTTCCCTCGCTATCTGTCTGTCCCTCTCTCTGTCTCTGTCTGTCTGTCTGTCTCTCTCTCTCTCTCTCTCTCCTCCTCCCTCCCTCTCCCTCTGTCGGTGTCTGTCTGGCTACCTGGGTCAGTCACTCAGCCTCTGTATGTGTGTGTGTGAGTGAGTGTGTGTGTGTGTGTGTGTGTGTGTGTGTTGTGTGTGTGTGTGTGTGCGTGTGTGTGTGTGTGTGCCGGTGGGTGTAAGCGCGCCTGCGCGTCCCTTTCTGTCTTGGCATATTCGAGTGTGTGAATTGGTGTGAACATGTGCGTGCGTGGGTGCGTGGGTGCGTGTGTGTGTGTGTGTGTGTGTGTGTTAGCGTGCGTGTGTGGGAGCATGTATGTGTGCGTGTGTGTGTGTGTGTGTGTGTGTGTGTGTGTGTGTGTTGTGTGTGTTAGAAAGACAGAGAGAGAGAGAGAGAGAGAGGGGGGGTCCCATTTCAGAACCACCAGACATTCTCCCCCAGTTATTCTCCCGATCCACTTTCAACACCCTCATCCTCCCTTTGAGACAAGATTCCAACAAAACAACCCACCTTGACAGACGACCCCCCCGAACCCTCAACACCAAAGATCACCCTCCCCCCCCCCCGCCCATCCCCATCCGCCATCAAACGGCGGTTCCGTGCCGACCCGCCCTCTCCGGGTTCTTTGAGTCCTCCCTCCCCTCGGGACCAACACAGGGTGCCAACCTCTCCAAGGTTCTAGACGTCCGTGACCCGACCTGAGCTGGCGATGGTCATCTGACCCACACGCGTACAGTTACATGCTTATTCGCCTGTTTGTTTTCGTTTTGTTTTGAATATATGTCACAATACAGTAACATTAACCTTGTGTACGCGGCAGACCATTCACGAGTTATGGCAGAACATTCACGAGTTATTATGCGTATCCAATGCCATCTGACCGGGCTGTTGGCCGTGTTAACCGTGGAGTTCCCTCCACACACCCCCCCACACACACCCCCCCGCCCCCTTCCCCATCTTTAGTCCGGGTAACCGGGCGTCCACGAGTCATTAGGCGTGTTTAATACCATCTGACTGCGCCATTGGCCCCGCTAGGTGGTAATTTAACTCCCGAACTAAATACTATTAACCTTTTTTTTTTTAAAAGTCTACGTTAAACAGGGCATACACGAGTCATTAGGCGTATTTAATACCATCTGACTGCGCCATTGGCCCCGCTAGGTGATATTTAACTCCCGAACTAAATACAAATAACCTTTTTTTTTTCTCTAAAAGTCTACGTTAACAGGGCATACACGAGTCATTAGGCGTATTTAATACCATCTGACTGCGCCATTGGCCCCGTTGGGTGGCATTTAACCCCTGAACTAAATACAATCAACCTTTTCTTAAGTCTACGTAACAGGGCATTCAATGGGTCATAGGCGTATTTAATACCGTCTGACAGCGTTACTGGCTTCGTTATCTCTGAAACTGTTTTAATCTACTTAATGAGGCATGCACGAGTGATTAGGCGTATTTAATACCATCTGACCGCGCCATGGCCTTGTTAGATGTGGTGATCCCCACCATCACCACCCACCACCACGACCCTCCTGTTTCGACACAATTATTTTAACTTTCTTTTAGTCCACGTAACTGAGCATTCACGAGTCATTAGGCGTATTTAATACCATCTGACTGCGCCATTGGCCCCGTTACGGTGGAGTCCCCCCACCCCACCCCACCCCACACACACACACACATCGCCCTTTATTCGACGATACTTTCTTAGTCCAAGTACGGAAAAGTCCTTAGCCGTATTTGATACGATCTAACTACGTTATTGGCCCTGTTAGCTGTGGAGGATTTGCTTGCTTTTTTTTTTTTTTTCCCCACACGTGACCTAGGAAATTCTTTGGTGGGCGGGCGATCACTTTCGTCTAGAACCAAGGAGGTGGCACCCTCTGTTGACCCCAGTCTAACATCGAAATAAGGGAGACATTTAGGAGGGAGGGTGCTTGGAACCACCGTTTGATGGCACTGGGGCTGATCCCGGTGCTGAGGGTTCGGGCGGACGTCCACCAAGGTGAGGTTTGATTGTTGAAACTTGTCTCAAGGGCAGGAAGTCGGGTTTGAAGACGG
>JADBJO010006705.1:97500-100000 GCA_016801955.1 Conus betulinus | reverse complement strand
TTGTACTGAATCTGGCAAAGTGAGTTCCGAAGAATCGCTATCCGAAAGCAGACATATGCTTGCATACCCACCATCCCACCCACCCACCTGCACACACACATACACACAACACACACGCATGCATGACTGCACGCGCGCGCGCGCGCGCGCACACACACACACACACACACACTCTCTCTCTCTCACACACACACACACACACACACACACACACACACACACACACACACACACACACACACTAATGCGCGACAGATAATGTGGATAGACGTTAATTAAAAGGAATAACAAAAGCAACTGAAATAATAGCACGCATATGTGTGTGTGTGTGTGTGTGTGTGTGTGTGTGTGTGTGTGTGTGTGACTATATTCTGGTAACACTGTGAAATATAACTTAACCAGTCGTCTACTAAGCATGTGCGACAGGACGCTTGAGAACACGCGCGCGTGCACACACACACACACACATACTAACCTACCCACTGGGGTAGTTGTCAACCCAGGCGTGAGCCGACACCAACCGATGTTCAGCAGTGAGCAGACCTATCCACGCAAGTTTCACAAAGCTACTTTCCCCGAACGCAAAGGAGCAAAGCGCAACCTCAATGTCCCCACAATAAGAAACTTCTGCAGAGGCCACTGACAATTTAAACTTACTCGTTTTTGATGTCGAGCTGGTGGTGATGAACCTCCCCTTTCCATGTTGTTTCCACCCTGTCGGCTTATGCATCGCCATCCGAGCATGCGCAGACTGGTTGCTCGGACAGCGGGTAGGGGTAGGGGTAGGATGCACGTGCAACATGAAGGGAAAGGCCGTGCTTTGCACCCTATTCTGAACGTCGCTCATGAGGTAGACTGGCAAAAGCCCTGTTTGAAATGGACTGGACTGGCTTGTCGTTGATACACGAGCGCAAGGATGTGTATGTGTGTGTGTGTGTGTGTGAGAGAGAAAAGAGAGAGAGAGAGAGAGTGTGTGTGTGTGTGCGCGCGCGCGCGCGTGTGTGTGTGTGTGTGTGTGTATGTGTGTGTGTGTGTGTGTGTGTGTGCGCGCGCGCGCGCGCATGCCTGCTGTTTAGATAAGAGAGTTTGCTCTCTCTCTCTCTCTCTCTCTCTCTCTCTCTCTCTCTGAGATAGATAGAGTTCGCGCGCGCTCGTCCGCGTAAGCCTGTTGTTTAAATAAGAGAGAGAGAGAGACGCGCGCGCGCGCGCGCGCTCGCTTCACCGCTATATTTTCAAAGGGAGACAATGGGAATGCACAGCATGGCATTACACAGATGACCGACAAAAGAAAATGTATAAAGGCAGCCCTCCCTCCCACAGCCCCGATACTTGAAGTAAAAAGAAAAAAATGAAACAAAAAAAATCAGTTCATGGTAAAGAGAGTCCCTCATTCCCCTCACCTCCAGTGTTATAAGAATCTGGACATCTCCTCCCTCTCTCCCCTCCCCTTACTTTTAGAAGGCGAGTCCCCCTTATACCCCCTCCCCCCCCCCCCCCCCCCCCCCCCCCCCCCCCCCCCCCCCCCCCCCCCCCTCTCGTTCTCAGGCTTTTTGGGGAGGGGAGAATGTGTCCCTTTTTCCGCCAGATCTCCTTTTCCCTGATGTTTGAAAAATTGGAAGATGACACTCCCACCTCTTCCCCCCTCTGTTATTCAGATTTAGAGGACTTCTGTAAAGGTTTTTTTTTTTTTTCTTTTTCTTTTTTTTTTTCTGTCGTTACAGCCCAACCATTTTCAAAGAGAAAGATCTTAACGTTAATGACTATCAAAATAGAGGCCAGATGTTGTATGATCCATGCATTATTGATACTGCAGTGGTAGTTGCTCAAAAATTTTATTACGAAGTTTTCAACTGATGTTGATATCTTGCATCTGTGTGATAGGTTGAACAGCTGTGTGAAAATCGCTTGGTGTAGATTGCGTAGATGCTTATTACCATTTCTGACGGACAGATGGAAAAGAAACTATTACATTGAACTTTCTGATTTTGGAAATCACACAGAGATGTGTGAGTGTTAGCGTGGATTGCATGCCGGCTTACTGTCTAATATTATTATCATCTATGATGGACAGACATAAAACAAACAACTGAACTGAACTTTCATAATTACTGCAAATTACCGAGTCATTGAGAGAGAGAGAGAGAGAGAGAGAGAGAGAGAGAGAGAGAGAGAGAGAGAGAGAGAGAGGGAAGTGTATGAAGCACTGGAAATGAAACTGAAAGATATCGTGGCATTGTTACGGCTAGTAAAAAGCACACTTAGAATTGATATTGTCGTTAAATGCAACTGATCCGCTGAATTATGAACTATCTAGGTATATCAGCCACCACTCACGTGCAGATGACCTACATTATTTGCATGGAAATGGAACTGCCGAAGAAAAAAAAAAATAAAACGATAATGAAGACATGGTGTTGTGTCTACATTGACAGACAACTTAAAAGGATAACAAGTGTTGTAAAGTGAAAAAAAAATTGTTGTTAAGTCAGAAAAATCGAGT
>JADBJO010006705.1:40000-57500 GCA_016801955.1 Conus betulinus | reverse complement strand
TGCATGTGACTGAAAGAGAAAAGAGAACAATCTCACAAATGCAAAACGTGTTTAAACTGGCTGTCGGACATACTCGACTCACCCTGTCCTCTCCCACCCCCTCAATTCTCTCTCTCTCTCTCTCTCTCTCTCTCTCTCTCTCTCTCTCTGCTCTCTCTCTCTCTCTGAAGGATGGATTTTTGTGAGCGTTTTAATAGCTCGAAGCTGACAACATTGATTGTGGTTGCCAAGATCGATTGAAAGCGGCAAGATCACAATGACCATGTGGAAATCCATGGTTGGTTGAGAATGGGTCTAAAGTTTGATGTTCTGTTGCTTTATAATCACTTCTACTTGTTTAAAGATACCGATTCATATTTCATGTGATCATGACTATCTGATGTGTGTGTGTGTGTGTGTGTGTGTGTGCGCGAGTGTGTGAGTGAGTGTGTGAGTGAGTGAGTGTGTGTGTGTGTGTGTGTGTGTGTGTGTGTGTGTGTGTGTGTGTGTGTGTGTGTGTGTGTGTGTGTGTGTGTGTGTGTGTGTGTGTGTGTGTGTGTGTGTGTGGTGTGTGTGTGTGTATGTGCATGTGTGTGTGTGTGTGTGTGTGTGTGTGTGTGTGTGTGTGTGTGTGTGTGTGTGAGCGCGCGCGTGTGTGTGTGTGTGCGTGCGTGCGTGCGTGCGTGCGTGCGTGCGTGCTGCTGCTTGCGTGCGTGTGCGTGTTTCGAATGCCTGATATACATCTTGATACCTACATCAAACGGAATTATAATTTGAATGAACCTGACAAAGATGATATTTATATTCTTATTTGTTGTCTGTATCTGAAGAATGTCACAAATTGCACATTGCGTCAAAAATTCTTAAGGACGCGGAAATTAGACGGCTGAGAAATATGACACATATTGTACAGCAAGTTTCAGTTCAGTGTCACTTTCATCTCGGAAGTGTTAGTTTCAGTTCAGTGTCACTTTCATCTCGGAAGTGTTAGTTTCAGTTCAGTGTCACTTTCATCTCGGAAGTGTTAGTTTCAGTTCAGTGTCACTTTCATCTCGGAAGTGTTAGTTTCTGTTCAGTGCCACTTTCATCTTACAAGTGTCATATACTATACTTTGAACCACACCTGCTATGCCTTGGGACCACAGCTCGCAGAGGTTACCGCTCGACGACTTACTAAAAGCAAATGCATAACTAAGTGAACAGATTGGAGTTGAGGGTGTCATGGAGATCTTAGCATCACATTAGTAACAATTGCATATGTTATCACTGCTCATGACGTTATGCTGTTGTGGTGGTGGTTGTTATTTGTTACTGCTGATGTTATTGTTGTTGTTGCTGCTGCTGCTGCCGCTGCTGTTCTTGTTTGCGTTCTTGCTCGTCGTCTTGGTCTTGTTGTTCTTGTGCAAGAAGCGTTTAGAATATACAGACTGTCATATCATACTATAACTGAACGGCGATTTTTTCTTATTCAGAATGTATCTTTCAGTCGTGGTCTACACACAAAAACGACTGAAAGATAAGGAGTGAAATAAACACGACAGAACAGTGACAGTCTGTCAGTCTACTGATACTGACAAGTTGATGTGTGAACCAAACGATCTTGTAGTGGAATGTGTTTTTCCTCCACGTAATCTCTGGTGACAACAGAGTGTGTACTGGTATACAAAGCAGAAAGACAGACAGACCGCTTAGACAAAAACGTGCCAGCCTTGCCACCCTCGTAGAGGAAAACGCGCTGATGGTAAAGAATACGCGCGCGCGCGCGCCCGCGCGCATGTGCGTGCGTGTATGTGTGTGTGTGTGTGTGTGTGTGTGTGTGTGTGTGTGTGTGTGTGTGTGTGTGACTCTCTCTCTCTCTCTCCTCTCTCTCTCGCCATCTCTCTCTCTCTCTCTCTCTCTCTCTCTCTCTCTCTCTCTCTCTGCATCTCTCTCTCTCTCTCTCTCTCTCTCTCTCTCTCTCTCTCTCTCTCTCTCTGTTGTGTGTGTTTATGTGTGTGTGTGTGTGTCTCTCTCTCCTCTCTCTTTGCATGCATCTCTCTCTCTCTCTCTCTCTCTCTCTCTCTCTCTCTCTCTCTCTCTCTGCATGCATCTCTCATCTCGCTCTCTCTGGCTCTCTGTCTCTCTCTCTCTCTCCTCTCTCTCTCTCTCTCTCTCTCTCTCTCTCTCTTTGTGTGTGTTTCTGTGTGTGTGTGTGTGTGTGTGTGGTGTGTGTGTGTGTGTGTGGTTTGTGCATGCGCGCGCGCGCGCGAAGATTTCTCCTTCCCACTTTTTGTCCTTGTTCACACCCCCCCCCCCCCCCCCCCCCCACCGCCGCTATCCTCTCATTCCTCTTTTTCAGTTATTTCCCATTCTTATTCTTGTCGTCCATCTGTCCCTAGCTCTCCCTCTTTGCTCCTCCTCCGTCCTCCCCCCCCCCCCCCCCCCCCTTTCACTCCTCTCCTACCTCCAGTTCCTTCCTACCCATCCACCCATCTCCATACCCTATACCCGCTCCCTTCTCTTGTTGGTCTTGGCACCGTGACAAAAATCCAAACCACAAACGCAATTATTACTGACAGGACGAAAAACAAAAGGGCTTGGGTTCCCTGTAGGTTTCTGTGTGGATCTACATATCAGACAGTGGGTGGAGGCGGAGGCGATGCGGAATGTCATGAGAGTTGGAGTAGACAGAGCCTGGGCAAAGGGGGGGGGGGGGGGGGAACTGACGGGACGAATAGAAACAAGGAGGATGACGGGAGGACGACGATGGGTGGGAGGGAGGAGGGGAGGGGGGGGGGGGGGGGGGGTAAATGCGGAGTATCGGTGAGCATGAAAAGTGGAACGGATTAACTACATTTGCATGACAACGAAATGAACTTAGAGCCCCTCTCGTGTTTTAAATTTCCCGTCAGACGGCCTCTCTACTCAAACTCTACTCTCCCTCTCTCCCTCTCCTTTTCCGCCCCCCCCCCCCTCCCCCCTCCCCCCCCCCCCCCCCCCCCCCCCCCCCCCCCCACCTCCTCTCCCGACCCCTGCCATACACATGCGTCAGGAGTTTTTTGTGTGGTGACGTCATGTGTGATGTTGGTGACGTCCTGTGTAATGTTGGTGACGTCCCGTGTGATGTTGGTGACATCCTGTGTGATGGTGGTGGCGTCCTGTGTGAGGTTGGTGACGTCATGTGTAATGTTAGTGACGTCCTGTGTAATATTGGTGACGTCCAGGTGTAATGTTGGTGACGTCCTGTGTGATGTTGGTGACGTCCTGTGTAATGATGGTGACGTCCTGTGTAATGATGTTGACGTCCTGTGTAATGTTGGTGACGTCCGTTGTAATGTTGGTGACGTCCTGTGTGATGCTGGGTGACGTCCTGTGTAATGTAGGTGAACGTCCTGTGTAATGTAGGTGACCTCCTGTGTAATGTAGGTGACGTCCTGTGTAATGTCCTGTGTGATGTTGATGACGTCATGTGTAATGGTGGTGAACATCCTGTGTAATGTTGGTGACGTCATGTGTAAATGATGACGTCCTGTGTAATGTTGGTGACGTCCTGTGTAATGTTGGTGACGTCCTGTGTAATGTGTTGGTGACGTCGTGTATAATGATGGTGACGTCCTGTGCAATGTTGGTGACGACTTGTGTAATGATGACGTCCTGTGCGATGTTGGTGACGTCATGTGTGATGTTGGTGACGTCCTGTGCAATGTTGGTGACGTCCAGGTGTAATGTTGGTGATGTCCTGTGTAATGATGGTGACGTAATGTGTAATGATGGTGACGTCCTGTGTAATGATGGTGACGTCCTATGCGATGTTGGTGACGTCGTGTGTAATGTTGGTGACGTCCTGTGTGATGCTGGTGACGCCCTGTGTAATGTAGGCGACGTCCTGTGTGTATGTAGGTGGCGTCCTGTGTAATGTTGGTGGCGTCCTGTGTGTAGTGTCCTGTGTGATGTTGGTGACGTCCTGTGTAATGTTGGTGACGTCCTGTGTAATGGTGGTGACATTCTGTGTAATGTTGGTGACGTCCTGTGTGTAATGATGACGTCCTGTGTAATGATGGTGACGTCCTGTGTAATGTTGGTGACGTCCTGTGTAATGTTGGTGACGTCCTGTGTGATGTTTTTGACGTCCTGTGTGATGTTGGTGACGTCCTGTGTGATGTTGGTGACGTCCTGTGTAATGGTGGTGACATTCTGTGTAATGTTGGTGACATCCTGTGTAATGATGACGTCCTGTGTGATGTTGGTGACGTCCTGTGTGATGTTGGTGACGTCCTGTGTAATGATGGTGACATCCTGTGTGATGTTGGTGACATCCTGTGTAATGATGGTGACGTCCTGTGATTGTTGTGAGTGGAAGAGGAAGAAAAAAGAGACGCCACATCCAAGTAGGTTCAACTTAGGGGACATGGCTAGGGCAATAGAAGCCAATTTTGTCGGTGCACACACATACACACACACAACACACGCGCGCGCGCGCGCGCGCGCGCGCTCGCACACACACACACACACACACACACACACAAGCACTGAACTGGGCTTGACCAAACTGAGTGAAAAGAATGAAGGTACCCCATTTAAGAATCCATTCCATTTTGATATGGATCCCTGTGACGAATCCGGATGACATGTCCGATCGAGAAGATGATCCATTCAGCAAGATGTTTTACAAATTTGACTAAGAATGAACTAAAATGAACCGATCTGAACCCACACGTCATGGAAGATGCAGAGTAATCCAGCAACAAATCCATTAACTCAGGATTCGGATCGGTGGTGCGGATGTATATTAAACAGCGGTTCCAAAATGCTGTCAGCAATGCTATTACACATTCTTCAGTGAACATGTGTTTGTACGCGCGCGCGCGCGCGCACGCACGTGTGTGTGTGTGTGTGTGTGTGTGTTGTGTGTGTATGATGTGTGGATGGGTGGGGGGGGGGGGGGGGGGGGGGGGGGGGGGGGGGGGGGGGGGGGGGAGGGGGCGAGGGTGTGTGTGGGAAGAGTGTGCTTGCATGAAGATATTTTTACTGATGGGATTGATTTACTATGGATTCTTACACAGGCAGTTTACGCCTCTCTCTCTCTCTCTCCTCTCTCCTCTCTCTCTCCTCTCTCTCTCTCTTCTCTGTGTGTGTGGTGTGTGTGTGTGTGTGTGTGTGTCCTGATATATGGTTGCTGTGCTGTCGAAATGAATTTTTCCATCTTTTGGACAAATAAAATTGTCATCCTATTATCTTGTTAACATGAACGCTGTGCAGCTGCTGTTACGAACTGTGAAGTTATCTACGAGTTCATACATTTCTCATGGAATTTGGAAACCATCAGGGGACACAAACACTGATATAGATTATCCATGCCTTATGAAAAGAAAAATACAAGGGAAGTAAGTCTCACACTCTGCACCAACTGTTAGTTTCCCTAACGAGTGGGAAAGAATCAAAATGTAAGACTTTTAGTTTTTACTCCGAGACTGATTCAAAGGACGAATCCAGAATCTGTTCGATCCCGACCGTGTTCGGCGTTCTGATAAGCGTCTTTATGTTCAAGGTAAGTGACACACACAAAAATGTTCATAGAAATGGGTTAGATCCCAGTGAGTTATGCACCCCTGAGAGAGAGAGAGAGAGATGAGAGAGAGGAGAGAGAGGAGGAGAGAGAGAGAGAGAGAGAGAGAGAGAGAGGGAGAGAGGAGGAGAGGAGGAGAGAGAGAGAGAGAGAGAGAGAGGAGCAGAGAGAGCGTTTGTCACTTTGACACTTTGATATTTTATTGTCATTACCAAACTGAGGTCTTTTGACAACGGGGGAGGGGGGTAACAGAACAGAACAATTGCATTTCTCTCTTCCTTTCCTGCAAAACATATAGTACAAGTTCATTCCCAGTGTGTATGAAATCAAAGGTTAAGAAAAACAAATAAATTCGTAACATTTCCTTGTGTCATCACGCACAGAAGTAATGCAGTAAGATCTAAAAAAAAAATAAATAAAAAAAAAAAATCATAAACAAATCTGGTTCCAATTCAGCGTTTCCATTCAAAATCCACCTCGTCATTGATACAAACAAGATTTCATTTGTCTTTAACTGCTCGACGTAAGAAAGGGCGTATTTTTCTTAGTGAGTTCAGACATTTTTTTTTTTTAACAGATGCACCCAAAACAGCAACCTTCTCTAATGGGTAGGAGGAATGGTCGGAAAGCTAACTCTGGAGCGTCATTTTCATCTCTCCTTCACCTATGCAGTCACCCAGTTAAGGTCATCATCATCATCATCATCATCATCATCATCATCATCATCATCATCATCATCATTATTATTATTATTATTATGGCTATTGTTGTTATTATTATCATTGCTATTATCATTGTTATTATTATAATATTATTATCGATGTTGTGATTATTATTATTGCTATCATTAGTATTGTGTTGTTGTTGATGTGTTGTTGTTGTGTTGTTGTTGTTCTTCTTCTTCTTCTTCTTCTTCTTCTTCTTCTAATCATCATCATCATCATCATCATCATCATCACTCATCATCATCATCATCGTCGTCTTCGTCATCATTCTTCTTCTCCTCATTATTATCATCATTATTTGTTCTGTTAAGCACATTACACGTTTAATCCACAGCAAGCCCTAGGGGACTACAATGAACATGAACACAGACCCAGTTACCAGCCAAAACAAACACAGAACGGGTGATACACGAGAACACACACCCCCTGCAGTCCTAGGCTAGCTTTACGTCCACACGTACCATGACCAACTCTACCCTCTCACACTAATAGCAGTTCGCAAAGAACCTTCAAGAATCCTGAGTGGCTCTGTCTGTCTGTCTGTCTGTCTGTCTGTCTGTCTGTCTATCTTTCTTTTTTTTAAGTGAGGCAAGTAAAGCATGGTCGCATGTCTGCAAGCATGTGTTGTACATTGACCTTTGAGAGAGAGAGAGAGAGAGAGAGAGAGAGAGAGAGAGAGAGAGAGAGAGAGAGAGAGAGAGACAGACAGACAGACAGACAGGACAGACAGACAGACAGACAGACAGGCAGACAGACGGGGGGGGGGGGGGGGGGGAATCGAAAGGGGAGGAAAGGAGAGAGGGAAGAGGGGAGGGCACCAAAGGGGAAGGAGTTTGGGAGGTGGAGGTGGGGGGGTAAAGTAGAAGTTGCGCGTCGATGGGGCATCTGCGCTGCATAAATGGAAAGATGGATATCAATAAAGGATCGATTTCACAGAACAGAATGGCTCCTTCGCCGTGTCCTCGCCCGCCAGCACCACCACCTCCAGCATCACTACAGCATGGATAGCCATCTGCCACTGCAGAATCTCTCACCTCCGTCCTCGCTCTCTCTCCTCTCTCTCTCTCTCTCTCTCTCTCTCTCTCTCTCTCTCTCTCTCTCTCTCTCTCTATCTCTCACATAACATAAACAGAACATAACACACACACACACACACACACACACACACACACACACACACACCATCCCCCCCTCACCACACACACACACACACACGCGCGCGCGCGCGCGCGCGCGCACACAGTACTTGCCATCCCTCCTCTTCTCCTCTTTACTTTCTTTCTCCTTTTTTTTTTTTAATTTGTTTGTTTGTTTTTTTTTCCTTTCTGTCTTTGGTTGTCAGTTTGCTTTGTGTTTTCCCATCTGTCACTCCTAACTATCCCTTGGCTTCTTCTACGTCCCCCTTCACCACCACCACCCCCATCCGCTCTTTTCGTTAACTTCATCTTGTCTATCCTCAACCCCTGAGTTCCCTTTGCTTTTGTTTTGTTTTTTTTTTGTTTATTATTTTTTTTTCTGGCAGCATGACCGATTCCACAAGCACAAATGCAATTATTGCCAGCAATAAGAAAACAGCAGGTGGCCATTCCCAGTGGAGCGGGAGAGGGTGGGTGGGGGGGCGGCATAGAAGCCAGCTACAGAGACACTGAATATAAAAAAGGCGTGTGCGATGGTTAGAGAAGCCGGGAGAGAGAGAGAGAGAGAGAGAGAGAGAGAGAGAGAGAGACAGAGACAGAGACAGAGAGAGAGCTAGGGCCGGGAGAGAGGGGGGGGGGGGGCGGGTGTCGACGGTTAGTAATAACAAGGACTATGGAGTGGTGTTGAACGCAGGTGAGTGGGTGGGGTGGGGGGCGGGGGGGAGGGGAGCTGGGATGAGGGGGTGTGGATCGTTGTCGGTAACGCTGAAAAGAGTAGCGATCGGTTGAGGCATAGCAGCGAAATTGACTTGCAGGACTCCTGCGATCCTGAAGTTCCGTCCCGGTTCCCTCTACCTCCCCCCCCCCCCCCCTCCTCCGCCACCCCAATCCTCCTTCTCTCCCCCTCTCCACACTTATCTTCAGGTCTCGTGGTGAAGTGCCAGGTTTTTTTTTGAGTGAGTGTGTGTGTGTGTGTGTGTGTGTGTGTGTGTGTGTGTGTGTGTGTGTGTGTGTGTGTGTCTGTCGTGTGTGTCTGTGTGTGTGTGTCTCTGTGTGTCTCTGTGTGTGTCTGTGTGTATGCCTGTGTGCCTATATGCGTGTGCGCGCGCGCGCATATGTGTGTGTGTGTGTGTGTGTGTGTGTGTGTGTGTGTGTGTGTGTGCGTGTGCGTGTGTGCGTGTGTGTGTGTGTGTGTGCGCGCGCGCGCACGCTTTGACATGTGTGTCTGTCTGTCAGTCTGTTTTCTGCGGTCTGTTCGTATATCTATTTGTGATTTTGTCTGTGGGCTTGTAGACGGTGGCGTTTTCATCTCCAATGAAGCAAAACTAACCTTGCATTTCATCAATGTAGAAATGAGCTTTACAATCAATGAACTTAAGAATCAATGAGCTTCAGCATCAATGAGCTTCAGCATCAATGAGCTTCAGCATCATTGATGTTGCCAGACCAACAGGCAAAAAAATGGTTTACCAGTCAAATAAAGGAAATTGTAATCCTCACTCACATTAGATAAAATCACCTATTGTATGTCCAGTTATAGCTTTTATGATCATCTTCATATTATCATTATGGTTATATTATCATCATCGTTATTATTATTATACTACTAGTAGTAGTAGTGGTATAAATGCTGGTAGTAGTAGTAGTAGTAGTAGTAGTAGTAGTAGTAGTAGTAGTAGTAGTGGTGGTAGTAGTAGTAGTAGTAGCAGTAGTAGTAACAGTAGCAGTAGTAGTAGCAGTAGTAGTATAGTATGCACACAATAAGTACGCCTAGTCAGCTGACCAGAAACCCCGAATACCAACTCCATCTTCCCTTTAGCACTAGCTCATTTCTCTAACTTCCCTGTCTGACTCTTCCTCCCTTCTCCTTCCTTCCTTCCTCTCCCATCTGCTTTTTTCTGCCCTTCAGCACAAACAGATCCCGCACCGACAGATGGCAAAGGGAATCTGGCTGCAAAGAGATAAGAGGTGCCCATTTCATGAATATCTCATGGGCGGGGAAATCGAAGCAAGTGAAGGTAAGGACAACACAAAAGGATAGGCTGATAGGCTGGTTTTTGTTCCTCAAAAGTCAATGACAAAAGGAAATTTTAAAAAAAGGAAGAGAAAATTAAGAGATGCAGGAACAGGAACGGTAGAGATGGCTGCAGTAGTAGCGGGTGACAGTTGTTAGTCATGGCAGTGATAGAATACAGACAAACAAACAATTTTTTTTTTGATGCTGATCGATGAGAATGAAGAGATGATTAAGAAGATGCTACGGATTTTCATTTCGGTCTGAGACTACATGACAGCTCTACGCTTCCCTCATAATATATCCCGGCGTCAACCCGGCCCGAGAGATACAGGCACCTGCAGTGTTGGTCAGAAAATTTGAGCAACACTCTCAGAAACGCATCCATTAAGTGGACGAAACTCGACTGTGTGGTCCCAGTCTTCCCAACTGTGTCCGCAGCAAACTCGACTCTGGATAGTAGCCGGTCGGGCAGAAAAAAAATCCCACATGACTGATGGGAATCGAACCCGCAGCCTCCCAGCCGGGTGTCCTCACTCCTAACGTTCGCACATACACACTGACAGTATCAGTAGCTACAATCCCACAACAGGTGAATTGATCTGTCTTCTGTGCCAGAGGAATGAAAATGAGGACCCATTTCTTCACACACACACACACACACACACACCACACACACACACGCACGGCACGCCACGCGCGCACACACATACGCGCGCGCGCGCGCGCACGCACACAAACACACACACACACACACACACACACACACACACACACAACACACACATGCGCGCGGCGAACACACTCTCACACACCAACACACACACACACACACACACACACACACACACACACACCTCCACTCACTCTCTCTCTCTCTCTCTCTCTCTCTCTCTCTCTCTCTTCTCTCTCTCTCCTCTCTCTCTCTCTGTTTCCTCTTGGCCGATGTCTCTTCTTGTAAAAAAGCATGACTTTGCTTATCTATTACATCGAAAATAAAGAATATCTCTCCCTGCTTATCACTACCCTCACCGATCTCCCTCTCTACTCTCCTCTCTCTCCTCTCCTCTCTCTCTCATCTCATCTCACTTCTCTCCGTCTTCTCCTCCTCCCTCTCCCTCTCCTCTCTCCATGGCTTTCCTCTCTCCACCTCCTCTCTGCACTCTCTCACTCTTCTCCCCTCTCATCCTCACTTTTCGTGACCTCTCCTCACATCTCTCTCTCTCTCTCCATCTCTCCTCTCCTGCTCTATCTCTCTCCTCTCTCTCTCTCTTTGTGTGTGGTTGTAAAAAAGTCTCTCTTGATTCCCCCCATTCGAAATCCCGTCCCTCCTCCTCCCCCCTTCTCTTCTCCCTCTCTCTCTCTATCCCATCTCTCTCTCTTCTTCTCTCTCTCCTCTCTCTCCTCTCTCTCTCTCTCTCACTCCTCTCGCTCCTCCTCTCTCTCTCTTCTCTCTCATCCTCCTCTGCCCTCCTCTCTCTCTTCTCTCTATCGAAAAACGGCACTGCGAGGACTCGGGTCGTGCAGCCAAACAACCAACCCAAGCTGACCCTAATCTGGCTGGGTGGCTGGGGGACCGGCCAAGTGAAGTGGGACACAGCTCCTGACCGCCGCGCTGCCCTCTATCCGCTGACAGGGGGTCACTGCCATCGCTTTGGGCCCTTAAAACACCAGGGGGAAGGGGGGGGGGGGAGATGGTACAAAAAATGAGGAACAATTTACAGAGGGCTGTTTTCCAAGCAGAGAAGAAGTACAAGACAGAATAGGAAAAAAAAAATAAAATAACTGAAAGACAGACAAATAAGATAATGTAGCTTGTAGCCCAGCCGACCACAAAGGGCTACATCAGGCCTGTCGCCACGTTAAAATCAACTCACAAGCCATTCATTTACACAATTCTTAAAATACATCTTCGAAAAAAACAACTCATCCGAAAGTTTGTTAAAAATCTTTCCACTGTAAAATTTCAGATCCGATGAAAAATGTTAATCTCTTTCAAGAACTCAAAGATCGCATCAGGCGGAACATCTCTGAGCAAGGTTTTCATGAATCTGCTGTAAAAAGTTGTGTCTCACATCGTGCAAGTCCCAACACTCTAAAAACAATATGTTTCATTGTGATTGACGCATGACATGGAATGCACCATGGAATCTTCTTCACTCTTTAAAAGATAAAGAAAGACAGAAAGAATGAGAAAGAAAGATACAGAAAAATAAGAAGAAAAAAAAAGGATTGTAGTGAGTAATTACGTTTCTTCAGAATACAAACCTAGAGCAAACCAACCCTAGAGTGTCTTGTAGAATGGATGATGAAAAACTAACAAACAAACAAAAAACTTGCATACCTTGGTCACAGAAATTCAATAAAATAATCAGGATAAAATGACAGATGATCTCTCTCTCTCTCTCTCACTCCGTCTCCCTCCCCCTCGATCTCTGCTCTCTCGTCTCTCTCTCTATCCTCCTCTCTCTCTCTCTCTCTCTCTCTGATTGTCTGTCCATATGTCTGTCCATTCGTCATTTGCTCACAAAAGTGCTCTGAAATATGCCCTTCACCAGTTGTAGCCTGTGTCTTGTTTGCATTGAAGGAAGGTCGAGCAGGTATCGCACAGTTTCTACTGGTGTGTCCTTCGTGGTTCCAAGGATCAATCTCATTGCTTTCATTTGCAGTTCTTCTCTAATTTGAGAAGGTAGCTGTTGGACAGTGTTGTAAGCCCTAATTCATAATCAATCACACTGAGTACACGTGCGTGATACAGTCGGGTAGAGATGGGCGCTGTTCAATGCCTTTAGCTGCCATTGATTTCATGGCAGGTAGCATTTGAAAATCCCAAAGTCCACTTCATGCGGCGGTCAAGATGGTGGTGTTGTGTGTTTGTGTGTGTGTGTGTGTGTATGTGTGTGTGTGTGTGTGTGTGTGGTGTGTGTGTGTGCGTGCGTGCGTGGCGTGCGTGCGTGTGTGTGTGTGTGTGTGTGTGTGTGTGTGTGTGCGTGTGTGTGTGTGTGTGTGTGTGTGTGTGTGTGTGTGTGTGTCTGCGTGCGTGTGTGAGTGATGTGTGTGTGTGTGTGTGTGGTGCGTGCGTGCGTGCGTGCGTGCATGCCAGTGTGTGTGTGTGTGTGTGTGTGTGTGTGTGTGTGTGTGTGTGTGTGTGTGTGTGTGTGTGTGTTGCATGCGTGTGTGAGTATGTGTGGTGTGTGTGTGTGTGTGTGTGTGTGTGTGTGTGTGTGTGTGTGTTGTGTCTGTCTGTCTGTCTGTCTGCGTGCGTGTGTGAGTATGTGTGTGTGTGTGTGTGTGTGTGTGGGTGTGTGTGTGTGTGTGTATTCCAGACTTCTGTAGAACTTTCACTTCCATCACTTAATATATTTATTTCAATTGTTTTTTTTGATAATCACTGGCAGTTTTTTCTGGGGTCAATATAAAATCTCTCTCTCTCTCTTCTCTCTCTCCTCTCTCTTCTCTCTCTCTCTCTCTCTCTGAAAACGGATGACGTTAGCGTGACGTCACCAAGACAGAGTGGCACGCGGGCCAGCAAGTGCACCTAGAACTGAGAGAACATAAGAAGGTATGGGGTGAGAAGGGAACATTTTGGGAATGGAAGGAAAAGAATTGATGCTGAAGGAGATGATGCGGGGAGAGGGGGGAGGGGGGGGGGGGGGGGGGGGGAACGGTGAGGTGGGAGAGACCTGCCTGAATTAATTCACCTTCAGTATCTAAACAGCACTCACTCAAGCAGGAATATCCACAATGTGGAGCAGAGCACCCATGCTGGTAACGACAAGCGTGGAAAAATCGGGGACAGAGAGATGGATTCATTGATCTCCACCGTACCGTGTCCTGTGTGTTCGCACAATGAACATGTCGTTTTCCAGGCCCACAGGAGAAAATTCTATGGCAAACCTTGGGACCCCTTTGGCAAAACTGTCGTAATCATGCAGTTGCAGTCTCTCTCTCTCTCTCTCTCTCTCTCTCTCTCTCCTCCTCTCTCTCTCTCTCTCTCTCTCTCTCTCTCTCTCTCTCTCAAATTCAAAAAAAAAAGAACAATGAAAAAGGGAAAATAAAGAACAACGTCAGAAAGAAAAAAAAGTAGTGCTAATCAAGGTTTTCAAAGAAATGGGGAATGAAAGGAACGAATGGAGGGAAGTTAAATGGAGGAGAGAAGGAGAGAAAGGGACAACGAAAACCCACAGAAAGAAATGAAGTAGAACATTCACCCACGCAAGAACGACAGGAGGAAAAAAAAACGAAAAAAAGACAGGAGAGATTTCACAAAGAGCTGGCTTGGGAGACGAAACTGCTGAGAAATCCATTCTCACGTGCTTGTTTTTGTACCTGGTGTCAGGTGTCTTTGAGAGAGAAACAAAGAAGCATATGAACAGAAGAAAAAATGGACAAAGTCAAGATGAATCAAACAAGGAGAGGGGCGGGGAGGGAGGATGGTAGGGGTGCTATAAGCTGGTTAACGACTGTTGATGGGCTTTGACAACCATCTTTTTTGTCTCCTTTCTATTCTATGTCTTGTAACAGCATGTAGGTGTACGCTTCCCCCCCCCCCCCTCCCCTCCTCGTCTCTCTCTCTCTCTCTCTCTCTCTCTCTCTCCCTCTCTCTCTCTCTCTTGTGCATGCATGTGTGTGTGTGGTGTGTGTGTGTGTGTGTGTGTGTGTGTGTGTGTGTGTGTGTGTGAACTTTTCTTAGAGGCTTGTGGACCATGACACATGGAAGGGAGTTTAAGGGCCAGGGTCAGAGAGGCAAGTTCTTTTTTCTTGATGGGCTGGTCACTTTCACCGCTGCTTGGGCTGTTCGTGAACGGTGAATGCAAGGGCTGACATCTTTGAAATTAGTTTCCGTTTAGGCGCTCAACACCTTTTTTTTACCCCACCCCCGAAACCATGATATTCATGATGATGATGATGATGATGATGATGATGATGAGGATGGAGGAGGAAGAAGAAAGGAGGAGGACCATCATAATCATCATCATCATCATCATCATCATCATCATCATCATTTCTCTAACTTTCTCTCTCTCTTTTCTCTCTCTCTCTCTCATCTCTCTTCTCCTCTCTCCCTTCCTCCCTCCCCATCTCTCTCTCTCTCTCTCTCTCTCTCTCTCTCTCTCTCTCCCTCCCTCTCCTCCCTCCCTCCCTCCCTCTCTCTCGCTCTCTCTCTCTCTCTCTCTCTCCCTCTCTCTCTCATAAGCATACGATTTGATCATCATTCACTTTACACAGGGGCAGTGAATTGCTAGAGACTTACGATGTCTGGAGCACAGCGCGATGGGAGATGTAACATCCCCCAGACATCAGGTGATGATAGGCTCACCAGGGTCAGGGACCTTCTCACACACACACCCACACACATTTCCACACACCTTCAACGGCTTTATGTCAATGTTCTCAACCCTTCCTTTTCCCCGACACACTCACCTAAGACCCCTCCCCTCTTCCCACCCCTACCCCTTCCTGTGTGCTCACCATGTCTACCCTCCAGCCTCTCTGAATGAACACCCACCCCCCCCAAAGACTGGCGGCTTCATTCTGATTCAATGGACAGCAGTGTCGTACCCAGTATGGGTGCCACAGACGCTGAGACAGAGGGATCAATAGAAACGACACACATGGGCATAGGAAGCCATTCCAGACGTGTCTGTGTTCCACAAGTCTCTGTCCTCAAGTCATCAGGACTAGAACACTTGTTGCACCTGGGACCCTGGAGAGACAGAGAGACAGTGAGACCGAGAGACCGAGAGACCGAGAGAGACAGACAGACAGACAGACAGACTGAAAGACAAACAGGTAGAGACAGTGACAGAGATAGGCAGACAAATAGACAGACAGAGACAGACAGACAGACAGAAAGACAATGACAAACAGACAGACGGACAGACAGACGGACTATGTACACGAAAACGTTCTTCTCGGGTCTTGAACTTCGTATCTTGCAGATAAAACACTTAGAGGAAATTGATCTGATGAAAATAACTGAATCGATAGAACTGGTCATTCAAAAAAAAAATAAATAAATAAACAAAAAAAGAAGAAAAAAAGAAAAGAAAAAAGCAGTGATGTGTACATGACCTTAGACCTAGTCAGACCATCTAATCAGAAACGGGTTTTTAGATTCTCAGATATTGAACCCATTTTCATTTTTTTCTGATTAGCTGGTCCCGTCAGTGTTGACTTTTTGGAGAGCAGAGTTCAATTTGTTCTGTCATTGCTGTCAGCCAGATTGTGTAGTACACACAAAACCATATCACACCATCTTCACATGAACACCAACTCTCTCTCTCTCTCTCTCTCCTCTCTCTCTCTCTCTCTCTCTCTCTCTCTCTCCTCTCTCTCTCTCTCTCGCTCTCTCTCTCTCTCATTTAAACTCTTGTTCTGTATGTGTTTCTGACTTTCATAAGAGATAGACAGACAGACAGACAGACAGAGACAGATACAGAGGTAGAGTAGAAACATAGATAATAGGTAGACATACATACAGATAAATAGATAGGGAGAGAGAGTGTGTATGTGTGAAGTACAACCTTGAGTTAATCTGACGATAAATTGGTTTTAGTCAGTGAGTGTTAAAGTGGTGTGTGTGTGTGTGTGTGTGTGTGTGTGTGTGTGTGTGTGTGTGTGTGTGTGTGTGTGTGTGTGTGTTTCTGTAGTGTGTATATATGTATATGCCACTCTCTCTCTCTCTATTGCTAAAAAGCAGGCCTACATTTAAATGATTTATTTAATTATCAATTCATTGTTTGCAATAAAAAAAAAAAAATAGAAAAAAGAGCAAGCATGCTTTTGTAAGGATTTCTTCGAGTTTGGGGATAGCTCATAATGAACATGCTGACCATGTTGCAAAAACATGCGTATTCAAAAATGGTGGTCATCTTCGTGATTGATCAGGAACACAGTTCCACAACCTGGCAACTGTTCTTTTCTTTCCATTCTAGGTCACCCTAATTATTGCATTACAAAATAATGTGTGGGAACAAACTAATGAGTGGGGAACAAAATAATGAGTTGGGAACGAAATAATGAGTTGGAAACAAAATAATGAGGGGGAAATAAAATAATGAGTTGGAAACAAAATAATAAGGGGGAAACAATTAATTAGGGGGAAACAAATTGATGAGGGGGAAACGAAATAATGAGGGGGGAAACAAATAATGAGGGGGGAAACAACTTGATGAGGGGGAAACAAATAATGAGGGTGAAGCAAGTGGAGGCACTTCCTCTGTCATTATGACAACATTTAGAAATGCAAGGACTAGGGGAGGGGAGAGGTGGAAAGATGGGCAACGGAAGGGACAGAACTGAAATGGGAGGGCAGAACTGGAATGAGTGAGAGGGTTTTGAAATGTGAATACTAAGCCCCTTTATATTCTATCTGTCAACATAAGCAAGTAATGTGTAATTCTGTGATAGTGTGACCATGAAATCATAGACGACTCACTTACAATTATGCGGTAAAGTGACTATGAAACTGATGAAGGATAACTCACTCATAATATATGGTAATCTGACCATGAAATCAAAGAAGGAGAACTCACTTATAATCATGTGGAATTTGACCCTGAAAACAAAGAAGGACAACTCACTCATAACAATGTGGAATCTGGCCATGAAACCAAAGGACAGCTCACTTATCATACTATGATAATCTGACGAAGTCAAAAGACAACTCACGTATAATTCTGTGGTAGTGTGACCATGGACTCAAAGTTGGATAACTCACTTATAATTCTCTGGTACTTCTGACGATGGAATCAAAGAAGGAACAATCGCTTATAATTCTGTGGGTACTCTCTCTCTCTCCGCCAAGGGAAGAAAATCACATATCCAATGGGCTCCTAGCAAGTATTAGAGCATAGAAATAATCGTTCAGTTAAGTGGAACGCAAAAGCTCATCAACACCTGAGCCAGTTTTAAATCTTCCTTTCGTTGTAAGCTTTTGTAGGAAAATCAGATATGTGTATAATGAAAACACGTAAAATGTACATACCTACATGATGAGTGAACTCTGCTTACTGTACTGTTCCAAATATGACTACAACATCGTTAAAACGACTTGCCTCTTTCTGATAAGCTATTTTCTTCTAGTTCAATTAAGAAA
>JADBJO010006705.1:12500-35000 GCA_016801955.1 Conus betulinus | reverse complement strand
TCTCTGATGGAAAGGGGGATAACCTGACCATACTAACCGATAATCCTCTGCATCATAGGTACAAAGATGCATTGAACATCCTTCACACACAACACACTTGCTTCATTCGGTCGGTCCCCAGTCCCTCTTTCATCCTTTACCTGTTTCTTCCTTCCTTCCCACTCTGCTCTTAAGCGTTTTCAATACTATCCTAATTTCCTCTCCACAGGGAGTTCCAAGTAATGAACTGCTATTCATCCTGCTCTCAATCTAGACAGGGGATGGGGGCGTCTGTCGTTTCACCAGCGGATATTGCCACGTCAGCGATTGAAATGGTTCTGTCTTTTTGTCCTTTTCTTTTGCATTCTATGCCGCCCGTCGTTGACAGCCAATGGGTGACCCTCCCTGTGATGGTATTGAGTGTTCAACGTAGCAGGCGTTATTGGCACAGCAAGCATATGTGTGTGTGTGTGTGTGGGTGTGTGTGTGTGTGTGTTTATCTCCCCAAGGTCGGAGCAGCAGCTTACTTTAATGTGAAGGTCAGGTACCACTCAGTTCTCTTCAATGAAAATCTCTTACCCACATTTACCCCACTGGTCACTCGTCTCGTTATTTCCTTCGTTGTAACCCATCTAAGTAGCTACTCCACGGGGTATGAGAGATGATGTGGCGTAAATGAGTAGACCCCATTTCCTCAATGAAACTGAGATGATGGATTTCCCGATCGTGAAACCAAAATAAACAGGGAGATTATTTCATTGCAAAATTTATGAAGGTGAGTGTGAAAGCCATGCATAGCATGTGAGAGTAAGGTAAGGTAATGTTGCTCATAACCCAGCCGACTGCAAAGGGCCACATCAGGGCTGGTCACCACGTTTCAATGGCATGTGAGAAATTGACCTTTGAAGTGTGTGTGTGTGTGTGGTGTGTGTGTGTGTGTGCGTGCGTGCGCGTGCGTGCTGTGTGTGTGTGTGTGTGTGTGTGTGTGTGTGTGTGGTGTGTGTGTGTGCGCTTTATGTGACTTTTCTGAGGGATTTACAAGGTAATGAGTCTTGGAAGGGGGTTTAAGGACTGGGTGAGAGAAGAGGTGGGATTTGTCTTACAGTGAGTTTGAGACTCTCATGGGCAGCATGGTCTATCTGCGATTGGAAGGTGACATCTTTAAACTGTGTTTAATTAAAGGGATCAAAGCCTGCATTTCGACCCTAACCATCAACCTCTCACGCCTTCCAAATCGTCCTCCTTCTCTCCTCCTTCCCCTCCTTCTTCATTGATCTTTCTCATAAGCAGCTAAGCCGATCTACTATCTATGCCATCTGCTATCTATCTCCATCTATCTATCTATCTTCTATCTATCTCCTATCATCCATCTATCTATCTATGCTATCTACTCTATCTATCTATCCCTCTATATCTACCTATCTATCTATCTATCTATCTAGTCTATCTCTCTATCTATCTATCTATCTATCTACTATGTGTCTATCTATAAAATACAATGTACCTTAAGGAGTTAACATATATATATATATATAATCATATTACCTATTAAGTCCAAGGATAGTACCGAGCACCATTCGGCAGCAACTTACAGAGCATCTTNAAAAGAGGAAGTCAAAATGTAAATATGAAACCCTTTACTAGCAACATTAAGAACTTCAAAGGTCTATTTGGGAAAAGAACTATTTGTTTATGCACATCTAAAATCGATTTTCATCGCTTCGTGGAGACTGCGCAGTGGACTCTGTTAGTTACACTTGTAGCAGCCCACACATTGTTCAGACGCTCACACGCACACAAGCGAGAGACAGAGAAAGTGAGGTGAGGTGGTGCGTGACAGTCAGTCAGTCAGATTACGAACAGCGAGATACTGCGTGTGGCGTTTGGGGTGCGTCGCCCAGACAGAGAGCTCTATAGCAAGATCGGTGCTCTGTCTGGTCTCGGGCACACACACCCTGCACTCAAAATGTCCTGCATCAATTCTCAGAGGCTGTCTGCATAGCTAAGCATGATGGCGGCAATTGAAGGCGAATTCCATTTTTCGTGCATGCCAGTGTATTTAGGAATACTCCTTGAACATGGCTTTGCCCAAGTTCCCACCTTCTTTCACATTCGTTCCCCTTCTTCTTCCTCTCGTATCCTTGTATGTATCTAATCAACAAACTCTCCTCCCTCCCCTTTCCCCCATCACAGACTTCACCTACCAATATCGCTTTCAACCCTCTATCCCTCTCTACATAGGCCTACACGCGCGCGCGCGCACACACATGACCTTCTCCCATGGGCACGAGTGTGGCTGGAGAGACCGATTCTCGAGGCACACACCCGTGGGCAGTAGGGGCAATTGAACGTGGCTAATGTGGGAAGGGAGGACACCAAGGCCTTGCGTTTTTTCTTGCAGTAGTCATGTGGTTGCGGCGGTTGTCTTCAAATTCTTCCTGGGCCTTCCTGGTTAGACTTCGCCATTCTGCTCTGTCTTGGGACAAACCTCTAGGTCTTTTGCAGGCGTGTAGCTGTGCTTCAGATGTCTTTTACACAGTCTTTGAAGCGCTTTCTGGGGCGGCCTCTGGGTCTCTGGCCCTGCCTCAGTTCTCCGTATAGCAACTGCCGAGGCAGTCTGTGAGGCTCCATACGGATGACATGTCCAGTCCAGCGAAGCTGGGCCTTCATATCATGGCTTCGATGCTGAGCAGACCGGCCCTGTCCAGGACTTCGAGGTTGGTCACTCGGTCTTGCCACTTGATGCCCATAATCGCTCGTAGTGATCTCGTGTGGAAGCGTTCAAGCTGTTTCGTGTGTTTCCGGTACAGCGTCCAGGACTCACAGCCGTAGAGGAGACTAGTGAGAACAACAGCTTTGTAGACCTTGATCTTTGTGTCGAGCTTGATGCTTTTGTGGGTCATCACACGAGTACGTAGGCGGCCAAGAGCTTGGCTGGCTTTGCTGATCCTGGCAGAGATTTCTCTGTCAAGAGAGCCATCACTGGAAATGACGCTCCCGAGGTACTTGAAGTGCTCGACAGTTTTCAGAGTGGTGCCTCCGATGGTGATGGTGGGGGGAGGTTGCACTGTTAGGCCTGGGGAGGGTTGGTAGAGCACTTCCGTTTTTCCAAGGCTGATTGTCAGGCCAAAAAGCCGAGAGGCTTCCGCAAACTTGCTGACAATGAACTGGAGATCCGCTTCTGTGTGTGCCATCAGGGCACAGTCGTCGGCAAACAGTGCGTCAGTCACAAGTCTCTCTCGACTGTTCGGGTCTTGGCGCTCAGCCGACGAAGGTCAAACAGAGAGCCGTCCAGCCTGTACTTGATGTAGATGCCTCTGTCGAGATCTCCGAGGGCATGGTTCAGCACGCATGTGAAGAACAGGTTGAACAAGACCGGAGCGAGGACACAGCCCTGCTTGACGCCGTTTCGAGATTTCAAAGGGAGCAGAGCTGTCACCCCCAACAAGCACACAGACCAACCATGTCGTCGTGGAATAGGCGGTGATTTTTGTGAATTTCCTCGGACAGCCAAGCTTGGAGTATGACCCACAGCGCCTCCCTGTTCACCGTGTCGAAGGCTTTTGTTAAGTCGATGAAGACAGCGTAGAGGTCCATCCGCTGCTCAATACACACACTTTTCTTTGGACCTGTCTCACCGAGAAGACCATGTCGATGGTGCTGCGGCCTGGTCTGAAGCCAGACTGTGACTCTGGCAGTGACGGTTCTGACACAGCGCTGATCAGGCGGTTTAAGATGACTCTTGCAAGGATTTTCCCAGCGACTGAGAGGAGGGAGACGCCTCGGTAGTTACCACAGTCAGACTTGCTGCCCTTGTTTTTATACAGGGAGACAACAGTGGCATCTCGAAAGTCTTGTGGCATGGTTTCTTCCCCCAAATGCTGCAGAGTATGTCGTGGAGAGTGTCCAGGGCCACTGGACCGGCTGCCTTGTACATCTCGGCTGGGATGCCGTCCATGCCTGGTGCCTTACCACTCTCGTCTGCTTCACTGCCTTAGTGATTTCCTCGAGGCTGGGTAGGAGGTCAAGTTCTTCCAGGGCCGGCTTCTCCGGGATAGCGTTCAAGGCTGCTGAAGAGTCGACTGTGGACGGTCTGTTGAGTAAGGTGGAGAAATGTTCCCTCCAGCGTTGCGTGATGCTGTCCTTGTCTTTCAGCAGGGTCTTGCCATCTGCAGACAGGAGTGGGGTGGTGCTGGGTCTCTGTGGTCCGTAGACAGCCTTGAGCGAGTTGAAGAACTCTTTGGAGTAATTCAGCTCGGCATATCGTTGAACCTCATCAGCTTTCCTGTCCCACCAGCTGTCTTGCATTGTGCGCAGTTCTCTCTGGGCTTTGCTCTGGAGGTGCTTGAAGCGATCCTTCTTGGAGATGGAGGATAGATCGTTCTGCCAGTTGATATAGGCAGTGTGTTTCTCTTCTAAGAGTTTGTTGATGTCGTCATTGTTTTCATCAAACCAGTCCTGGTGGACATGCTTCTTGAGGCCTAGAGTGGCTTTGGCTGACTCTG
This sequence comes from Conus betulinus, assembly GCA_016801955.1. NCBI lineage: Eukaryota > Metazoa > Mollusca > Gastropoda > Neogastropoda > Conidae > Conus > Conus betulinus. Next base: position 30,516 of record JADBJO010006705.1, on the reverse strand, counting down.
TCACCGTCTGTTTGAACTGGTTCCATTGTTCTGTTGGGTCTCCAGTCAGCGGTCCCTGAGCAGTCAGAGTCTCATCTAGGTGAGTTTGGAATTTCTCTTTTAAGAGGGTTCTGCAGTTTTGAGATGTTGAATTTTGATCGAGCAGCCTTGGGCTTCTTGCGTTGGACTCTGGCTATGTGAAAATTGAAGACCGCCCTCACTAAACGGTGGTCTGTCCAACACTCAGCTCCTCGCATGGCTCTGGTGATCATCACGTCCCGTGTATCCCGCCGTCGAACAATGACATAGTCTATAAGATGCCCACTGCTTGGACCTTGGATGCATCCACGTGGTTTTGTGTTTGTTGGCCAGTCTGAAGAGGGTGTTGGTGATGGTGAGACCGTTCTCAGCACACACAGTCAGGAGCAGTAGCCCGTTGCTGTTCATCTTGCCGACTCCCTGGGAACCCAGAACTCCCTCCCAGCTCTGGTGATCTGTCCCCACTCTTGCGTTGAAGTCCCCTAGGACTACTAGCTTGTCGCTTGCAGGAGTTGACTTCACAAGAGTGTCCAAGGTTTCATAAAATCTCTCCTTGTCTTCCTCACAGCTTGTGAGTGTGGGGGCATAGGCACTGATGATGGTGACATGCCTGGAGCGACCGACGGGGAAGCGCAGTTTCATCAGTCGTTCGTTGATGCCGGTGGGGAGATCAGGAAGTTGGTGTAGCAGAGTGTTGCGATGGCAAATCCAACTCCATGCTGTCTGTCGTCATCTTCTGCTTTTTCCCTTCCAGTAGAAAGTGTAGCCTCAATCTGGTTCACAGATTGCTCCCTCCCCAGCAAAGCGAGTCTCGCTGAGCGCAGCGATGTCAATCCTGTATCGCGCCAGCTCTTTGGCTACAAGAGCAGTTCTTCTGTGGGGCCGTGTTGTGTCCTCTCTATATCCAGCAATGTGCGCACGTTCCATGCACCGATAATGAGTCTTTTTCTTCCTCTTTTTTCTTTTTTCGACCGCTAAGAGGGTTAACTGCCAGCTGCGGCATGCTGGCCAGTTAGTTATAGGCAGGCAATTTTTAGGACACCTTTTCTAGTCCCTTCCCTTACTAGGGTGAGCAGTGCTGTCCTGAAAAGGGCTGCTCAGACACCTGGGATGCTACCCAACTCCACTGCTGCCCCGGGTACAATGGAGAGCGACCATCTGTCCCAGGCCGCCTACGTGTAGGCTTGGAACTACGACTGCCAGTAGTAACTGCTACCTGTCGCTTCGTCCCCCCCCCATCGCCGCAGGACTTTCTGAGTCAGAAGAGGGAAGTATGAGGGGATTGGTTTGGGGAAAAGAAAGGGGGGATCTGCACAAAAACCTGTGCGTGAGTTGGTTTTTGGTGGGGAAGCTGTTGCACTGGAACAACCCCACCCTCTCGGCCGCAGAAGCCCGAGTCCAGTGGCACAAAGAATTGTTACGACTGGGGGCCTCCTTGGCTGCAGTGGATGGCCAGGTCTTCTTCCGTGCTCTGACGTGCCCTTCACACTCCACAGTACGTTGTTGAAACCGCCCTCCAAGCTGTTGAATCAGTCACGTGATTTCCTCCGCCTTGTCCGCCGGAAAAAAACTTCACATGCTAGGGTGAGCAAGTCCTAAAATCACCGAGGGTTTGAAACTCGTCGTCGGTTACCCTCATCAGGTTCAGCCAGCCTGCCAAAGCTGTTGCCCGGGGTGTGGCCGCTGCGCATGCTACAGCTACGGGGAGCCACTGATGAGAGTTGAGTGCCATGTGGGAGCCAATAGTGGACGAGCTGTCCTGAAAAGGACATGGCAAGCCCCCCCACTAGAGGTACTGTCCCTCCACGACAATATCACTGTGCAGATGACCTCCCCATGGGCACAAGTGTGATTGGAGAGACCGATTCTCGAGGCACACACTCGTGGGCAGTAGGGGCATTTGAACATGGCTAATGTGGGAAGGGTGGACACCGAGGCCTTGGGTTTTTTCTCTTGCATTAATTATGTGGTTGTGGCGGTTGTCTTCAAATTCTTCCTGGGCCTTCCTGGTTAGACTTCGCCATACTGCTCTATCTTGGGCACAAACCTCTAGGTCTTTTGCAGGCGTGTAGCTGTGCTTCAGATTGTCTTTTACACAGTCTTTGAAGCGCTTTCTGGGGCGGCCTCTAGGTCTCTGGCCCTGCCTCAGTTCTCTGTAGAGCAACTGCCGAGGCAGTCTGTGAGGCTCCATACGGTTGACATGTCCAGTCCAGCGAAGCTGGGCCTTCATTATCATGGCTTCGATGCTGAGCAGACCGGCTGTGTCCAGGACTTCGAGGCTGGTCACTCGGTCTTGCCACCTGATGCCCATAATCGCTTGTAGTGATCTCGTGTGGAAGCGTTCAAGCTGTTTCATGTGTTTCCAGTACAGCGTCCAGGACTCACAGCCATAGAGGAGACTAGTGAGAACAATAGCTTTGTAGAACTTGATCTTTGTGTCGAGCTTGATGCTTTTGTGGGTCATCACACGAGTACGTAGGCGGCCAAGAGCTTGGCTGGCTTTGCTGATCCTGGCAGAGATTTCTCTGTCAAGAGAGCCATCACTGGAAATGATGCTCCCGAGGTACTTGAAGTGCTCAACAGTTTTCAGAGTGGTGCCTCCGATGGTGATGGTGGGGGGAGGTTGCACTGTTGGGCCTGGGGAGGGTTGGTAGAGCACTTGTTTTTTTCCAAGGCTGATTGTGAGGCCAAAAAGCCGAGAGGCTTCTGCAAACTTGCTGACAATGAACTGGAGATCCGCTTCTGTGTGTGCCCATCAGGGCACAGTTGTTGGCAAACAGTGCGTCAGTCACAAGTCTCTCGACTGTTCGGGTCTTGGCGCTCAGCCGACGAAGGTCAAACAGAGAGCCGTCCAGCCTGTACTTGATGTAGATGCCTCTGTCGAGATCTCCAAGGGCATGGTTCAGCACGCACGTGAAGAACAGGTTGAACAGGACCGGAGCAAGGACACAGCCCTGCTTGACGCCGTTCGAGATTTCAAAGGGAGCAGAGCTGTCACCCCCAACAAAGCACAAGGCCAACCATGTCGTCGTGGAATAGGCGGATGATTTTTGTGAATTTCCTCGGACAGCCAAGCTTAGAGTACACAGCGCCTCCCTGTTCACCGTGTTGAAGGTTTTTGTTAAGTCGATGAAGACAGTGTAGAGGTCCATCTGCTGCTCAATGCACTTTTCTTGGACCTGTCTCACTGAGAAGACCATGTCAATGGTGCTGCGGCCTGGTCTGAAGCCAGACTGTGACTCCGGCAGTGACGGTTCTGACACAGCACTGATCAGGCGGTTTAAGATGACTCTTGCAAGGATTTTCCCCAGTGATGAGAGGAGGGAGACGCCTCGGTAGTTACGACAGTCAGACTTGCTGCTCTTGTTTTTATACAGGGAGACAACAGTGGCATCTCGAAAGTCATGTGGCATGATTTCTTCCCCCCAAAACGCTGCAGAGTATGTCGTGGAGAGTGTCCAGGGCCACTGGACCGGCTGCCTTGTACATCTCAGCTGGGATGCCATCCATGCCTGGTGCTTACCACTGCTCGTCTGTTTCACTGCCTTAGTGATTTCCTCGAGGATGGGTAGAAGGTCAAGCTCTTCCAGGGCCAGCTTCTCTGGGATAGCGTTCAAGGCTGAAGAGTCGACTGTGGACGGTCTGTTGAGTAAGGTGGAGAAATGTTCCCTCCAGCGTTGTGTGATGCTGTCCTTGTCTTTCAGCAGGGTCTTGCCATCTGCAGACAGGAGTGGGGTGGTGCTGGGTCTCTGTGGTCCGTAGACAGCCTTGAGCGAGTTGAAAGAACTCTTTGGAGTAATTCAGCTTGGCATATCGTTGAACCTCATCAGCTTTCCTGTCCCACCAGCTGTTTGCATTGTGCACAGTTCTCTCTGGGCTTTGCTCTGGAGGTGCTTGAAGCGATCCTTCTTGGAGATGGAGGATAGATCGTTCTGCCAGTTGATATAGGCAGTGTGTTTCTCTTCTAAAAGTTTGTTGATGTCTTCATTGTTTTCATCAAACCAGTCCTGGTGGACACGCTTCTTGAGGCCCTAGAGTGGCTTTGGCTGACTCTGTCATCGTCTGTTTGAACTGGTTCCATTGTTCTGTTGGGTCTCCAGTCAGCAGTCCCTGAGTAGTCAGAGTCTCATCTAGGTGAGTTTGGAATTTCTCTTTTACGAAAGGATTCTGCAGTTTTGAGATGCTGAATTTTGATCGAGCAGCCTTGGGCTTCTTGCGTTGGACTCTGGCTATGTGAAAATGAAGACCGCCCTCACTAAACGGTAGTCTGTCCAACACTCAGCTCCTCGCATGGCTCTGGTGATCATCACGTCCCGTGTATCCTGTCATCGAACAATGACATAGTCTTTAAGATGCCACTGCTTGGACCTTGGATGCATCCACGTGGTTTTGTGTTTGTTGGCCAGTCTGAAGAGGGTTGGTGATGGTGTGAGACCGTTCTCAGCACACACAGTCAGGAGCAGTAGCCCATTGCTGTTCATCTTGCCGACTCCCTGGGAACCCAGAACTCCCTCCCAGCTCTGGTGATCTGTCCCCACTCTTGCGTTGAAGTCCCCTATGACTACTAGCTTGTCGCTTCAGGAGCTGACTTCACAAGAGAGTCCAAGGTTTCATAAAATCTCTCTTTGTCTTCCTCACAGCTTGTGAGTGTGGGGGCGTAGGCACTGATGATGGTAACATGCCTGGAGCAACCGACGGGGAAGCGCAGTTTCATCAGTCGTTCGTTGATGCCGATGGGGCGATCAGGGAGTTGGTGTAGCAGACTGTTGTGGATGGCAAATCCAACTCCATGCTGTCTGTCGTCATCTTCTGCTTTTCCCTTCCAGTAGAAAATGTAGCTCCCTCTGGTTCACAGATTGCTCCCTCCCCAGCAAAGCGAGTCTCGCTGAGCGCAGCGATGTCAATCCTGTATCCCGCCAGCTCTTTGGCTACAAGAGCAGTTCTTCTGTGAGGCCGTGTTGTGTCCTCTCTATCCAGCAATGTGCGCACACGTTCCATGCACCGATAATGAGTCTTTTTTCTTCCTCTTTTCTCTTTTCGACCGCTAAGAGGGTTATCTGCCAACTGCAGCATGCTGCCCAGCTAGTTATAGGGCAGGCAATTTTTAGGGACACCTTTTCTAGTCCTTCCCTTACTAGGGTGAGCAGTGCTGTCCTGAAAAGGGCTGCTCAGACACCTGGGATGCTACCCAACTCCACTGCTGCCCCGGGTACAATGGAGAGCGACCATCTGTCCCAGGCCGCCTACGTGTAGGCTTGGAACTACGACTGCCAGTAGTAACTGCTGCTACCTGTCGCTTCGTCCCGCCCCCGTCGCCGCAGGACTTTCTGAGTCAGAAGAGGGAAGTATGAGGGGATTGGTTTGGGGAAAGAAAGGGGGATCTGCACAAAACCCTGTGCGTGAGTTCGTTTTTGTGGGGGAAGCTGTTGCACTGGAACAACCCCACCCTCTCGGCCGCAGAAGTCAGAGTCCAGTGGCACAAAGAGTTGTTAGGACTGGGGGCCTCCTTGGCTGCAGTGGATGGCCAGGTCTTCTTCCGTGCTCTGACATGCCCTTCACACTCCACAGTACGTTGTTGAAACCGCCCTCCAAGCTGTTGAATCAGTCACGTGATTTCCTCCGCCTTGTCCGCCGGAAACAAACTTCACATGCTAGGGTGAGCAAGTCCTGAAATCACCGAGGGTTTGAAACCCATCGGCTACCCTCATCAGGTTCAGCCAGCCTGCCAAAGCTGTTGCCCGGGGTGTGGCCGCTGCGCATGCTACAGCTACGGGGAGCCACTGATGAGAGTTGAGTGCCATGTGGGAGCCAATAGTGGACGAGCTGTCCTGAAAAGGACATGGCAAGCCCCCCCACTAGAGGTTCTGTCCCTCCATGACACCCCATACACCCCCTATATATATATATATATATATATATATATATATATATATATATATATATATATATATATGTATGTATATATATATATATATATATATATATATATATGTATTATCGAAATGGGCAACACAGGTGCAGCCTTTGTGATTCCTTCATTGAAAATAGAAGAGCGTTATCGCATGGGTATACATTATTCAATTTTTACTGCTAAACTAGTAGCCATACTTACGGCCCTTACATTATCTTGCAGGCCTCCCGATAAATGTTTGTAAAATATTATTTTGTGTAGACTCTAAATCTGTCTAACATGCCCTTAGATCACCAAATATCAAAACACGATTAGAGATGATAACAGAAATAGAGCAAATAATGCACCAGTTGTCTATCAAAGGAATTAGTACCATCTAATGTTTGGTGCCTTCACACTGCGGACTATTTTCTAATGAGAGGGCAGATCAGGCTGCTAGGAGAGCAGCGCACAACACATACACCCTCATCCACACATCACTCCTTAACTCCCCAGCCCCCAACCCCAACCTCCACTGCACTCCACACACACACACACACACACACACACACACACACACACACACACACACACACACTGTGAGAGAGGGAGAGAAAGACAGAAGAAGAAGAAGAAGAAGAAGAGAGAAGAGAGAGAGAGAGAGAGAGAGAGAGAGAGAGAGAGAGAGAGAGAGAGAGAGAGAGAGAGAGAGAGAGAGAGAGAGAGAGAGAGAGAGAGAGAGAGACTTGATATGAGAATCCAGTTAACAGTTATTTAGATAATGATCCAAAAATTCGTGTGATTCTTTTCATGACGTACGTCTCCAAATTTCAATGGAAATGTTCGCAGCATCAATTGATCAGAAATTGTCATGGGCTCTGTTTTGGATTGGTTGAATTTAACTTTCCATTTTAGTACCCCAATAGTTATCTGTTCAAGATGAAAGTTTTTTTTTTTTTTTTGTTTTATTTTAATGAATACAAATTAACATCATAGACTATAACAAACAGGAAAAAAGAAGAGTGTACACCTCATGCAATATGAAGATACATGTGCAGATGTGTAGAAAGGTCATAAGAATATGTAAAAACTGCGACAACAGGTAGTTCACTATAATTAAAAACATATACAGCATGTACAGGTGTGGGTTAAAAACTCACTTAAGTTGCTAGTATCATGATGCCATATTTTAGCGAAGAATCTAATCCATTTGAATGTAAACTTGCATTACTGTAAAATAGCTTAGCAAAGAATCTGTAAATAGTCAGTTTGTAAATTATCTATTTAATCGTTGTGTTCTTCTATCTTAAGTTCAAACTGTGACAATAGACGGCTCACTATGATTAAGGAAAACAAGTATTACAGCATGTACAGGTACGCGTTCAAAACTCACTTAAGTTGCTAGTATCATGGTGACATATTTTAGAAAAGAATCCAGTCCATTTGAATGTAAACTTGCACTACGATAAAGTATCTTAGCAAAGAATCCGTAAACGGTCAGTTTGTAAGTATTTTGGATAATCGTGTTTTTGTATCTTGAATTTAACATTTTGCTATTTAAGAAGCTTTCTACATTTGGTGGGAATTGTATAATTTGATATTCATTTATTTTTTACTTTATAAATTTTCCAACAAAACACAAAAAAAAATCATCTTTCTTTAGATGTACATCTATACCAAAAATTTCAAATTTCGTGACAGTTTCAGGTTCAAGGTTTAAGGTTCCACGTTTCCCGTTGAATAGCTTTTCAACAGAAATCCAAAACCTAATAACTACAGTCCCATCAAAAGTGTTCTACAAAATCCATATAGTTATTACTAAAAGTGCACTTAATTGACACAGTATGACCATTTCGTTCAAGTTACAGTTGTAGTATAACCGTGTGAATTAATCTTAAACCAAAGCCATCTTTTATTTTACGGATTTTGAAGAATAGTTGACTCCCTGAAACTTGAGTTTTTTTAATTTGACTGACAATTTAGAGCAACAATATATCATTGGGTTTTTTTTCTCTCATCATGATACCTAGAATGTCTATACAGAGAGTAAGAAGTTAGACAGAATCAGAGACTACTAGTATTTCTGTTCGAATATGAGTTTTTTTTTCTAATTCCAGAAAAGAAACATATTAGTATCGTCTGCCAACAGTTTTATGATACATTAAAATCCTTTGCAATGTCATTTATATATTCGTATGAGGAGTAATAACAGGCCGAAAGAACAAAGCCTGGGAACACCAGGTAACAGAGTTAGGTCCAGTGCCTTGTGTCCTTTTCATCAACTGCCTGTGTGCATTCTCGTAAATATTCACAGAACCAGTCAAGTAGTTATCGACTGATACCTGTTGCTGAAGACATGTTATATGTGGGTCCTTGGAGCCACACTTTACTGAGAGCTTTAACACGTCAAAGAAGATTGTTTGGGTGGTGATTTTAGAGTTCAGAAACTCACAGGAGTCATCATAACCACTCAAGATTGACAAGCTGTTGAATAATTTGTAATAAAGCCACACTGAGCTGTGTGTTGTTTCCAGCAAGATACCCCAAAAGATGTCATTCAGCACATACCCCCAAAATATACTAGTACAACTCAACAGTGAAAAAGGGCGATAGTTTTAGCATTTTCATCATTCATCCTTTATAGATGCAGTTTTTACATCAGCCGTTCTCAAAATGAAGGAAAATTCAACTCTAGAAAGTGACGTTTAGAGAGAGCTGTGTTAATGGCTTCCAGATTACATCTGATGGAGCGATCAAACGTTCGTTATGTAAAAAATACGGTTCGATTTCTTTCTATCTATCTATCTATCTATCTATCTATCTATCTATCTATCTATCTATCTATCTATCTATCTATCTATCTGTTTGTCTATCTATCTGTCTATCTATCTGTCTATCTATCTGTCTATCTATCTATCTATCTATATCCAAAAACAAAAAAGCACAAGAACAACAAGCTGTATTTAATTACATTCAGAATTGAAAAAAGACTTTAGTTACTTTTTTATATATGTATATGTGTAAATACATATGTATACATTTACACAAATACATACATACTATATGACCGTTTCTTCAGTAATAATCAAGCGGTATCATGGATCCACTCTTCTATCGTTCTGGAAACAATGTTGTCTTCGTTTTCAATAGGACATTGTTTTGCAAGGTACTGGTTGAACGTTACTTTGTTCTGTAGAAGTAAAGCACACCTCGCCATCGACTTCAGTAGAAGTGACTCGTTTAATTACGTACACTCCTTTGCTATGCCTAATGTTTGTTTTCAGATGTTTACAGAATCGTCAGAATAAAGATGAGTCCTGATCAGAACTTCAACAGGAATTGAGTTGCGTTTTTGATGTTGCATTTGCTGTTGGATAATCTCTTAATTTCAGTTATAGTCCACGGAAGTAACACATTTGGATTCATTCATTTCTTTCGCTGGCAAGCGCATTATAGTAACATACATCATTTAACCAGAAGTTAAAAAAAAAATTCAATTGAATTATCTGCTGATTCTAAGTTCAAGCAAAAGTCACTATTAGTGCTATACATAAGGTTTGGCATCATTATACATTGTATGTTAATAATGCACATTAAACTACCGTGACTTTTCACAGCATGAAAACAGCGTGCGAAAATTGACAGTTCCATGTCGTGTTAATATTCGTTTATCTAAACATGAACTCATTCATTCATTACTCTTGTAGTATGGTGAGTTTAAGCTTTTACTTTTCCTCATTCTGCATTGTTTTAACTTTTACTGTAATGGCAAATTCAAAGTGTGTGTGTGTGTGTGTGCGCGCGCGCGTGCATGCGTGCGTGCGTGCGTGCGTGTGTGTGTGTGTGTGTGTGTGTGTGTGTGTGTGTGTGTGTGTGTGTGTGTGTGTGTGTGTGTGTGTGTGTGTGTGTGTGTTGTGTTATTATGTGTGTAATCTACAAACGTACCGTTATTATATGTCATATATATGTCTCACCAACACAATAGCAGATGAAACCAGGATCTTTACATCCAGCACATACACACAATTTTACCTCATACGAAAAAAAAAAAATCAAAGTAAAAAGGAATCCAAATACACTAATGACACCAGTGTGCGACCATCATCACATGGCCCCTTATGCATGCCTGTGCACTCATGTGCTGCGCATTCATATGTAGGGACTCTTCTCTCAAGAGGCACACACACACACACCTCAGCCCGCTGAAGGCCAACACCAGAAGGAACAAAGATTAGGAACTACATCACCTGGTAATCCTGGACTGAAACATCAAACAAGGTTGATATTCCATCGAACCCGAGATGCCCACGTGATGCTTTAGCGTACACCCTCCTTCTTCCAAGCTGTATTCCTTATACTGAATTTTCTCTACTGGTTTCAGACTATCCGTACACCCAAACTCAATCCCCATAATCTCATTCAAAACACTGAAATTGTTCAAGTGACCCGAAACCCCAATCTTGCACTTTAAGTATCTCACTCAAAGTCCCTGCTGGACACTCGACACATGCACACAACAAAACAGACTCAACCTCCCCCCCCCCCCCCAAAAAAAAAAAAAAAACAGTAAGTGTTTTTCAATGTACCACGTAAAAGTCTGTCTCTGATTGACCCACACATCCCACCCAAGAAAAAACACCACGTAAAAGTCTGTCTCTGATTGACCACGCATCAGTGTACCAGTCTAGAACACACCCCCCTGCCGGATCCAGGTGCATCCCCACTCCAGGCAGAGGAATGGGCAGGGATGACAGTGGAAGTGGAGGTAAGACAACCCACCAACCCAACAGGCCAACCCTCACGGATTCGCTGTGCAGGAGAAATCAAGAAAACTTGTTGGAACCTGATAAAAAGGGAAACGTCTTACTACCATAGAAGATTAAAAGTTATCTGCTGCTTCACTTCAGTAAACGGTTCTGAGTGTTTTCATCATTTTTTAGCACTTCACATTGATTCATTAAATATAGTCCTGAGATGTACACGTCACAACCCAAAATGCAACAGCTGTTTGGAATTTTGAACCTTGACTTATACAATCAGCCACCCTGACATTAACATTTTTTTCTCGAAGCTTGCAAGATCAACCGCATTAAGTCGCAGAACAGCATCTCTTGTGTCTTCCCTCTCAAAAGAGCTATTAGTCTAGAGGACCATGAAGTTCTTTTCCAGTGGCACAACGTGGCAACTTGCTCGAAATGAGCTAAGTACATGTCCACGTCATCAGTATCTGTTAAAGGATCAATCACCACATGGTTGTTGCTTCCTCTTCAGCCCTCTCGCTCGCTCGCTCCTTTAAACTCTTGCTCTTTCAGTCTCAACTTATCCTGTTTTCGAAGACACGATTTCACTAGCCCGACGTCGCCTGACGTTGCTTGAGCTCCAACTCTAATTTCCTTAATGCTATGTCATCCTGGTCGACTTTCCTCCTGGCATCCACGACCTCTTGTCTGGTAGGCATCTCCTGGACCTCTCTCGACTTCTGGAAAGCAATCTTATCCTCGTTCTTTTTCTTCTCTCCCAAAGGATAGCCAACCTGGCAGCAGCCTCCTCTTCCTCCCTCATCAGAATTTTTCCATCACAAATTTAAACCAGCTCCATTGACTTTCCGTTTCCATCAATGGCCGCGAACGTAATTGTAACCATTCCTTCAAGACAGTAATTATACCATCCAGGTTATATTTCTACGACTTCAGTCTCCATCAAAATCTCAAAGACACAATGGTTCAATAAGATCATAAATCATATTTACTCCAACGAACAACCAACCGTTAGTGACTACCAGTACCATTCACAGTTCAGGTCAGTCGAGGGCATACCCAGAACCCCTGCCTCAACAGCAGAAATAAACTTGAGCACTAGGCTAACCCAACCTTTGTGATGAAGCCTCAATTCGTACTGACTTGCAGACACACGACGACACTCCGAATTCACCTCGGAAACTCACAAGATAGCACTCACATGCACGGAATTCCCCTGGTCACATCAAAGAACTCCAGTTCCACGAGCGTTCGTTTACGCACGTAAAACCCCACTATTCCGGCGAGTCTATGCGTTCTCCTCCTTCCCTCCTCCAAGAGTTGACAGTTTAGCATACTCCCAGCAGGATTCACGCACTTCATGTCCACTGCCCACCCACAAACGGACGGGCCACACTCCACAGTTGTCGCTGAGGCGACCTGTAACCAGTTCGTGCGTGATAATACCCTTCCCCCAAGATTTAAAGTATACCTTCAAATAAAAAATCTGAAGGAACGCACGAACAAGTCCTTAGTGTTACAGCATCTGGAAAATAACAATAAACCCTCTCTACCTCTACTGCTTTAAGCTCTCGGCACAGAGCCCTTACTCCATACGACTCAAGAAATCCGCAACCACATTTTCACGTCCCGGAATTGCCTCCACTACAACCTGGAATGGTTGAATTCAGCTTGAGTTTGCACGCCTCCAATGTAGTAGACCCTGGCAAGTCTGTGAAGACATCCTGGAACTGGTGAATGGCATACGGGCGGCGTGCAGAAACAATCTTTCAGCTTCGGGACGCCTCCTCACACTCTGGACTTCACACCATGATGTAGGGCTGATTCGTCCTTTATCCAAGGTATGTTGGCACTTTAAACATGACTTCACATATCTGCCTACGTCACCACACATCCCAGGTCAATAGAAGTATGGGAATATTCTCTCCTTTGTCTTGTTACCCCCCAAGTGTCCAACCATACAAATATCGTGTCCAAGAGTTAATATGGTCTTCCTTAGGGACTTCAGCACACAAACCTGGGTTGCTATTCCGCTCTCACTCTCGTACTTGCGCAGAAGAACTCGGTCTTTCCACAAGAAGGAGGCCCTATTTCCGTGGGGATGGAACACTAACTTTTCCTCTGCAGCTCTCCTGGCATGTACAAGGCTATCATCCTGCCCCTGCCCCCGAATCAGCTCGTCTTTCGAGACAGCCATCACTTGCTCCTTTAAAGACAAAGGTTGAGCAGGCCTGTCCTGGGTCCTGACCTGAGCACGAGTCAACACAGCGACGTGAGGGTGTATCTGACTGCTGACATTCTCCGAAGAGTTTGTCTCCCTGATGGGGTATACTGGGACTCTCTCAGGATGATGCTGTCCCTCACAGCATATGTATTTCCCCACCAACACCTCCACAACTGGATCCTCCATTACTAGAGCCTCAATCTTTCCCTCAAAGTACGGCGTGTCCATGTACACACGGACCACAGGTAGTACACTACGACACCTGGATTCAGCCAATATAACCGTCTGAGTCCTCCCTGTATAGGCATCACATGGTACCAGCCTCGCCGTGACCACGGTCTGCGATGCTCCTGTGTCTCTGATACCACTTGCCCATGACTCTCCGACCCTCATCCTATATCTCGGACTGAAAGGTTTCCTGGAGCACGGTACACACAGCGTAGGGGTAGCCTCTGAGTATTATGGTTTTTCAAGACATGATACATATTGGATAGCAGCACTCCCAAGATTCGGACAGTTACGCTGGACATGGCCTGGCCGCTTGCACGCATAGAAAATCATTCCCTGCCTAGGTGCCCCTTTGGGTGCAGCACTGATCGCTGGCTGAACCCCGCTAAGGTTACTCTCTCCTGCTATCCCCTGGTCCTTCTTTTCGCTGGAAATGCCTTGATTTTTACCCCCTAAGTACTTCGGTTTTACCTCATGAGTGTCACATATTACAGATGGGCCTCTTCTGCTCTCTCATTCTATCTGTTATGCTTCTGCTAGCCGAGTTGCTTCCAAGGCCACTGCTTCAGCATTCTTCAGACAGGCTCGACGCACTTCCGTGACAAAGTCAGGAGTAAAGGTTCCATACATCTGTTCCTCGAAAACGATATCTTTCAAGTCCTCAGCTTTGGTTTCGTCTTTCCCAGCTGCAGCACACCACAGACTGAAACAAGACTTTAACCGGTCTAAAAACTGCTGAAACGTTTCTCCTACATCCTTCTTCATTCCCCTGAACTTCTTCCGTCTAAACGGAAATACTCTAAAAGCGCTTTCTTCACATGGTCGAAGCTTGCAACATCAACCGCATTAAGTCGCAGAACAGCATCTCTCGTCTTCCCTCTCAAAAGAGCTATTAGTCTAGAGGACCATGAAGTCTTTTTCCAGCAGCACAACGTGGCAACTTGCTCGAAATGAGCTAAATACATGTCCACGTCATCAGTATCTGTTAAAGGATCAATCACCACATGGTTGTTGCTTCCTCTTCAGCCCTCTCGCTCGCCTCCTTTAACTCTTGCTCTTTCAGTCTCAACTTATCCTGTTTCAAAGACACGATTTCACTCTCGCCCGACGTTGATTGACGTCGTTTGACGTTGCTTGACATCCAATTCTAATTTCCTTAATGCTATGTCATCCTGGTCGACTTTCCTCCAGGCATCCGCGACCTCTTGTCTGGTAGGCATCTCCTGGACCTCTCTCGACTTCTGGAAAGCAATCTTATCCTCGTCTTTTTTTTCTCTTCTTTCTGCATCCGTTGCTACATTGTCAGCAATAAACTGGGCCAGTTCCACCTTACTCAACCCTAACTCCATCCCAAGGCGTGAGTAGTACTGAACAACAGGACTGCTAGCTGACACAAACTTAGCAGCACCCCCTGGAGACTCTCCTAACCCAGGCTTACCAGCCACAAGTGTACGGGACATGGGAGTACCCCCTGGCTGCTTCACAGGAGTCGAAACATCCCCTTTCTCCTCGACTGACTTAACCGGACTTACGGTACCTTGAGACCTAAGCTTGCAATCGGTTCCTTACGCCATTTCGACGGACTATCAAGACTCAACCCAAGAAAACCAATTTCTTAAGCTCAAAACTTCTTACAAGAGAACATCCACTCTCTTTCCATCGTACAGCGAATATCTCCGATTGTCCACGGGCTAAATGGATACAGTTAGTACCTGGCAACTTCACAGTGCCTTACCCAAACACCCATCTTCCAACACTCCCCGGCACGGTTCAGCTACCGAGCAAATTAATGATCAACATTTGAAACATTTCATTTCAACATTTCACATCATCAAATATTACTGTGATCATCAATATATTCCAACACTCATAAATATGTAACTGGAAAAGAGAGAGAAACAAGCATACCATTCATACCTTGGTTGCACCAAACCGAGACAAAACGAGACAATGTTACCTGGCAACTATGTCAGTAGAATTGCCAAGTAACCACATTTCCTCCCTACTAACGGCGCGCTCCCTCCAACCACCCACGCGCTACAATTACTATTCCTATATCAAGTTCCTATCACAAACTAAACACACAACAGATCCCTATTTTCTTTGTTTCTTTTTTTTTTGACACCCAAAGAAATTATGTCCTAAATGACCCTAACAGGTTACCCTGCATCTCCACCATATTGTCACTGCATAAGACAGTAGACAAGGATATATGTATGAATATAGCCCCCTTTATAACCACCCCTCCCCCTTTTACCCGAGAGTACGAACGCCACACAACAAACACACAGACAAAGGGAAATATGGTACACAAACAGAAGGCTTTATTTGCATTCACACACGCAGTCTCACCAACAGAATAGCAGATCTTTACATCCAGCACATACACGCAATTTTTTACCCACACGCAAGAAAAAAAAAAGCAACAATCAAAGCAAAAAGGAATCCAAATGCAATAATGACACCAATGCGCAACCATCATCACTTGTGTGTTTAATATTCGTTTATCTAAACATGAACTCATTCATTCATTACTCTTGCAGTATGGTGAGTTTAAGCTTTTACTTTTCCTCATTCTGCATTGTTTTAACTTTTACTGTGTAATGGCAAATTCAAAGTGTGTGTGTGTGTGTGTGTGTGTGTGTGTGTGTGTGTGTGTGTGTGTGTGTGTGTGTGCGCGTGCATGCGTGCGTGCGTGCGTGCGTGTGTATGTGTGTATGTGTGTGTGTGTGTGTGTGTGTGTGTGTGTGTATTATGTTGTAATCTACAAACGTACCGTTATTATACGTCATATATATGTCTCACCAACACAATAGCAGATGAAACACCAGGATATTTACATCCAGCACATACACACAATTTTACCTCACACGCAAAAAAAAAAATCAAAGTAAAAAAGGAATCCAAACACTAATGACACCAGTGTGCGACCATCATCACATGGCCCCTTATGCATGCCTGTGCACTCATGTGCTGCGCATTCACATGTAGGGATCCTTCCCTCAAAAGGCACTCTCACACACCTCAGCCCACTGGAGGCCAACACCAGAAGGAGCAAAGATTAGGAACTACATCACCTGGAAATCCTGGACTGAAACATCAAACAAGGTTGATATTCCATCGAACCCGAGATGCCCACTTGATGCTTTAGCGTACACCCTCCTTCTTCCAAGCTGTATTCCTTATACTGAATTTTCTCTACAGGTGTCAGACTATCCGTACACCCAAACTCAATCCCCAAAATCTCATTCAAAACACTGAAATTGTTCAAGTGACCCGAAACCCAATCTTGCACTTTAAGTATCTCACTCAAAGTCCCTGCTGAACACTCGACATATGCAAAACGACAAAACAAACTAAAAAAAAGAAGGGCAAAACAGTAAGTGTTTTTCAATATCACCACATAAAACTCTGCCTCTGATTGACCACGCTCTTGCATCAATGTACCACCCAAAGAAAAAACACAGGACCTGCACTGAAGCAGCTGGAATAAAGTTGTGACGAATCGAAGAGTCCGGTCCCCTACCTACACGCACCAACTACACCACTCACAATTTACACGCGGATGATGTACAAAACATTACACCTCTAGTCGGCCCTCGAGGTGCTTGCCCACCCCGAAGAAGAAGATAGAATCAAAGTTGGAGGAACTGCAACCACTGGAACTGCAGAAGACGGAGTTGGCACCCAGTCCAGAACACACCCTGCCGGATCCAGGTGCGTCCCCACTCCAGGCAGAGGAATAGGCAGGGATGACAGTGGAAGTGGAGGTAAGATGACCCACCAACCCGAGAGGCTGGCCCTCACGAATTCGCTGCGAAAACTCGCCGGAACCTGTGAAAAAGGAAAACGTCTTACTATCACAGAAGATTAAAGTTATCTGCTGCTTCACTTCAGTAAATGGTTCTGAGTGTTTTCATCATTTTTTTTAGCACTTCACATTGATTCATTAAATATAGTCCTGAGATGTACACGTCACAACCCAAAATGCGACAGCTGATTGGAATTCTAAACCTTCACTTATACAATCAGCCACCCTGACATCAAAGTTTTTTTCTCATCAGAAATTTTCCATCACAATTTTAAACTGACTCCAATGACTTTCCATTTCCATCAATGGCCGCGAACATAATTGTAACTGTTCCTTGAAGACAGTGATTATACCATCCAGGTTATATTTCTACGACTTCAGTCTCCATCAAAATCTCCAAGACACAATGGTTCAATAAGATCATAAATCATATTTACTCCAACGAACAACCGACCGTTAGTGACTACCAGTACCATTCACAGTTCAGGCCCTATTACCTATAACATGCTTAATAGAATCATCAAACACATCTCAAGGAAAACAAAATAATAGAATTGAACCAGAATTTTAATTTCCTAGCTGGCACAATCGTAATCTACAAATATCATCAGAAATTATCAAGTGCTAGGACCATTACCAATTACGTAAGCTCGACAAGGATTTCCGAGTGCTGCTTTACATTACCTTTAACACTGCCTGCCGACGCCACAATGCTGAGGAAAACTTTTTGAATACTGGCGCACCCCGTCGACTAAAACATGAACCATGTACATATATATACACCAAGAGTAGACTTCTGAGGCACGATTCTTAAGTATCTGAAACTTCTTTATTATCATCTGCTATTTCTCTCTTTTATTTCAATTATGATAAACTATACTAAGTAGTCTAACTGATATCACTATTGTATTTAACAAAATCATTAATTCACCTGCAAATCTTTAATAATAATTGGAAAAACGCTCAAACACCAAGTGAACCCCTACAAGACGTGTCTATCCGAGGTACCACCACCCGTCACCTATCGATCGCTAAACCTCACACGCACGGACATAGCGCATGCAGTATGCCCTCTGCACCTGCCACAG
>JADBJO010006705.1:0-10000 GCA_016801955.1 Conus betulinus | reverse complement strand
ACACACACCAGCAAAAGAACAGAAGCAATCTGCAGAAAAGCTGAACGATTTTTACTGTAGATTTGATGATAAAGATTTTAGTAAAGAATTAAAGGAAGTGAAGGAAGAACTCCAAAGCAATGTTAAAACGATGTTGATGGAAGTGATTCTGTTGTGATTGAGGAAAATGATGTTCAGTCTTTTTTCAAACGTTTAAATGTGCGAAAGGCAATGGGCCCTGATAATATCTGTGGAAAATTGTTGAAGGTGTGTGCTTCTCAGCTCTCTCCTATGTCTACAGTCGTTTGTTTACCTGGTCACTTAGAGAATGTATAATTCCTGTTTTATGGAAAAATGCCAATGTATGTCCTGTTCCCAAAAAACGCAACCCAAGCTGTTTAAATGATTACCGACCAGTTGCCCTCACATCTGTTGCAATGAAATGTCTTGAAAGAATTGTCCTCTGTTCTGTTTTAAAAGATACTACACAGTACCAAGACCCGTTTCTATTTTGCATACTAACAGAACAGATCAACAGATGACGCCACACTCACACTTCTCCATCGTGCGTTTTCACACCTCGAAAAACCTGCCTCCTTTGTACGCATTCTCTTTATTGATTTCTCATCAGCATTCAACCATATACAGCCACATCTGATGGCAAAGAAACTCATTAACATAAAAGTGTGTAACAAGCTCATTCTTTGGATAATTGATTTTCTAAACACAGAGGACACAGTGTGTTCGATATCAAAGTGTTGTTTCGTCTTCCAGAGTCATTTCAACTGGCGCGCCCCAGGGTACTGTTTTATCACCAGTGCTTTTTACTCTGTACACAAATGATCGTTCAGGAAGTGATTCAACTTTGTACATTAAATATTCAGATGACTCAGCACTTGTAGATCTTTCCAACTCTGATTCTGTTTACTTCAAGGAGGTTCAAAGATTTGTTGACTGATGCGATCATAACTATCTTGATCTGAATGTGTAACAAAAACGAAAGAAATGTTGATTGATTTTAGAAAGAATCCAAAAGCTGTACCACTGCTTTTTATCAAAGGTGCTGAAGTAGAACATGTTGAATCATACAAATATTTAGGAACTTTTATAGATAATAAGCTGAATTTTAAATCCCATGTTGAGTATGTCCACAAAAAATGTCAAACCAGATTATATTGTCTTCACAAGCTGCGATCATTTCATGTGAATACTGACATTCTTTGGACATTTTATTCATGCTTCTTGGAATCTGTTTTAACTTTCTCATTTATGTGTTGGTATGGTGGGTTGACTGTGAAGAGTAGAAATGTGCTTGAGAAAGTGGTGAACGTGGGAGGAAAAATCGTTGGTGAGAGACAAAAAAAAGTCTGAGTGAGCTGTACAGGTGCCGTGTTGTTTGCAAAGCGAAGAAGATTGCGTGTGACCAGACCCACGTTCTTGCAAATCAGTATGACCTTCTTCAGTCAGGACGAAGATATCGATCGGTTAAATGCAGAAGTGTCAGATTTAAACAAAGTTTTATTCCCTGTCCATTGATTTTATGAACCGAGGAGATGTTTAATTGAAATCCAAATTCCTATATATGAATGAATGTATGTCATATGTGAGAAAATGGGTAATGTGACAAAATTATTGTTTATTTGCTGTGAATGTGTGCGACCACAAATTAATTTCTCAAATTGGGATAATAAAGTTTACTTGACTTGACTTGACCTGACCTGACACACACACACACACACACACACACACACACACACACACACACACACACACACTTACACATGCAACCACTCTCATGCTTTTCTCCCTCCCCCTCCAACACATACACATGCAGACGTGTGTAGAAGCATGCACACACACACACACACACACACACACACACACACACACACACACACACAAATGTGCGCACATCATGGGTATCATGCACAAAGGCAAACACTCATTTTACACTGGGTTTATTTTTTTTCTTTTTCTTTAATATTTTGTCCTTGCCAGTCACTGCATATTGATCTAAAGGCATGATGGCTTAGCTTTACTATGATATCCTGCACATCCATACTCGGCACAATCTTGCTTCTCACATTGTTCATATTCTCTTTTACTGCCTCCTGCTTCCCCTTTCTTCCTCCCATTCCATCCCTTCCTTCCCCTCACAGTCATTCTTCACCAATTCCCTTCCACCACCACCCCTCCCCGACTCCGCATTCTCTACTCCCACCTCCTCAACATCCACCCTCTTCCATCCCTTTCACACATCTTCTAACTTATATATCCATCCTGCCACCCCACTTCTCTCTTAAGCATGCTACACCTTCCAAAATATTGATCCAATGGCCGTCTTCACCAATCGCAAGCAAGTTGACAAAATTCTGTTAATCATGTAGCCCAACATATATACTCATTGATGAGAATGAAGACAAAGTTGTCACAATGTAATTTCTGATTCACCCCCCCCCCCCCCCCTTTTCCTTAAAAGATGTACCTCATCTTCATACAGACGAAATAAATGTCGTCTAGAGATGAAAAAAACACATTTTTTTTTAGTTGTTTTTGCCTAAATATGTTCTGCCATTACTTTATTTCCCCATGCACTATAAATAGTAACGCCGTGTGATTGATGGAAATAGCTGTTAGATTTTTTTAAACCTCCCTCCCCAATGGAATAATATTCTCCTTCTCCAATGGAATTTTGCTTTCCTCCCCTAAGGACTTTTTACTCTAGAATAGTTACTCTCCTTCCCGAATGGAATGTCATCTTTCATTGCCCAACAGAATTTTAGTCTCCTTCACTCATAGAATTTTGCTCACCTTCCCCATCGGAATTTTGCTTTTATTTCCCAATGAATTTTACTCTTCCCCAGTGGAATTATACTTTCCTTGCCCCAGCCTGCCATGACTGAATTGCTAACTTCAGTCGTATATACCCTCTTCGCTTTCAACATTCTTCCTCACACCACCCCTTTTCCGTCTTCTCCATCACCTTGTTCTCAAAGCCCAATTGTATTCCTTTCACACCCTCTCTAACTTACTCCCCTTCCACCAGTTCTCTAGAAATTTCCTCCCCTGAAATCACTCTCCAGTGGGTGACAAATGGCACGTGCCCAAATTTCCAAAATTTCCAATCTACAAACGACAAATCCAGTCAACACTGTACACTTGTATGACAAGAATCATGCAAAAATAAGCAGAATCCCAAGTACATACAGTGCCTCCATTTGGCGTTCAAGGGCATTAATTTAAGATATATTACTGTTTCAATGCATTTTTCGTTTGGCAAGCTTGAAGAAACTTCTGAAAACGGAGTATTTTTGCCTTTTGTCGTTTTTCATAAACAATGTTCAGAGTATAAAGGAAAGGGTTGAGCGCTGAATTAAGTGGCAACATAAAAATTGCCATGGCAACATTGAGCTCCCCAGAAATGGCAACACCACAAACTGATAACACACCACACACACCAATAGGAAACCAGCACAGAAAGTCCGACATTGCAATGGACAGAAGACGTCTGGTGATAGTGACTTCTTTAGACTTCACAGTGGCTGTGTTTTTCATCTTGGTCCCTGTTTCCTGGTCAGACATAGCATTGGCTCGTACTGACCAGAAAATAAGACACTGTCCTGCAGCTATCAGCAGAAAAGAGGACCAAGTTGAAGATGATCATGATGCTGAAGGAATAGCCATGACCAGCAAACTCTGCTCTGGTAACAGGCAGTGGAATACAAATACCCTTCTGGTGGTAAAACTCCCAGTGTGACGTTGCTGGTAGCAGAGGTACAGTGGCCAAGGTAAGTCCTAGTGTCCATGTGATCATACAGACTATGTGAGCTAATGTTGATCCAAATCGGTTCTGACTGAATGGAAAGTGGATCACGAGAAATCGATCTAAAGTAATCAGACAGATGATCAAAGCTGACACTTCAGAAGATAGAAAAAAGCTAAAAAGCCAACAACACTGCACACTGCACTCTTTTTCCACTCAGTTTCTTTCCAGACGTACTCACCAGAAAAGACCTGATCTGCCACTCCGATGGAGGCTAAGTACACTCCCATCAGAAAGTCAGAAATACAAAGGTGAAGTATAAAAACAGCAAAGCCAGCTTTGATCCTCTCTGATGAAAAGTACAATCTGTAGATTAAACTGCCAATATTACCACAAATTGCAAGCAAGGCAGACACTGCAAGGGCCAGACGGTAGACACTGGATTTTAACAAATTGTCACAGGAGGACAGTTCGTCAGAGGGGGATGAACATTCACCTCGGAACACGTCTGGTAACACAGCAGAGCAGCACAGCTTGGTGTTGTCTGTAAACATGTACGTGAGGCTGTTCATTCCTTTCATGAAGTCTGGGGTGAACTCAAAGACAGGACAACCCTGCATGTCCAGTGTATGCAGATATGGAAACAAGTTATTGCCTGAAAGAGACTCAATTCCACTTTGAGATAAATCCAAAATTTGCAAGTTTGGAACACATCTCTGACAAGATGTCCAATTGGAGAGTACGAAATCTGACACTGGAAAAGTTAAGAACACTCAATGACGGCAGTCGATACTTTCGTTTGCTATCAAAAATGCTTTTTAAAGGATTACCCACCAGATTGAGTCTTTGAAGATACGGCATTCCCTCAAAAACCCCGATGCTGAAATAATTAAGTGGATTGTCACTTAAATCCAAGCTGTGAAGATTGGGCAGTTGAAATACTGAGACATTGCTCCAATGGCAGCCCTGAACGCCCAGATGGATCAACATGATCTGCTCGGTAACATCAGCCTGCTGTAGCCCGCTCTCCTTGACGTCCAGGTAACGCAGACGTGGGAAAAACGTGTGTGGGATGTGTGTGGGACAGATGAAGGTCAGACCATAACACGTACATGATTCAGGACCGGTCACGTCACACATCAGTTCATCGTCATGCAGTGGGCATTGTGGCAGACCATCACAGAGGTGGTGCACGTGCACACATATTGAACGGTCACTGCCACGGCATCGGTAGAACCCCGGGCATGTGAAGGAATGGCACCAGTCCTCGTCCTCACGATCTGGACAGTCGTTGACGCCATTACACCTGACGTAGACAGGTAGGCAGTAGTCACCACTGTGGCACTGAAAGTGAGTGTTAGGACACTGAGTCATGTTTCCAGGTAGAGGAATCGCAGTGAATGCTCCAGGTCTGTCAAAGTTGATCACAACTGGCGGTTTTGCCGTACTTAGTGTTGCTCGTATATCATGAAAATCACATCCCTTTTCGTCTACACCTGCGTTGCAGTTTTCGTAGCCATCACAGATGTGGATTATGTCTACACACTAAGAACACACACACACACACACACACACACACACACACACACACACACACACACACACACACACATATCAACGCTCCAATTACTTTAGAGAACTAAAAGATACTCTATTTTCTTCAAGCGCTAAGAAAACAGCTGTTGGAGTAGATGCAACATCCATCATTCTATTAAAACATCTGCCAGATAACTGGATAATACTACTGCACGAATTATTACAGAAATGCTGGAATGAGGGCTGTATTCCCCAAATATGGAAGCACCCAATCGTAGTTTCAATATCTAAACAAGGAAAGTCAAAAAAAGATATAAACAATTATAGACCTATTGCTCTAACATCACACACAGGGAAGCTGCTAGAGTCAAGCGAGTGTTTCGGCCCTTATCTCCTGACACTCTAGGGGGGTTGGGCCACACCCGGTTCATGACTCCGGATGTCCCTCTGCTGCCCCTTTTTTTTTTTTTTTTTTTTCATCTTGGGATGAGCCATGACTGGGATTCGAACCCATGCCCTTCTGGACATGCTCATTTCCACTTAATGACTCGCGCACGCACTAACCACTGAGCCACAGGGACACCTGATATTTGTAGGAAAGTTAAGCCTTATGAAGTTCACTTTTGTTCCTCCTTGACCAGATCCAACTTGAACACCTCTCTGCCGCTTCTGCCATTGCTTTCAGGGCTTTGGTTTTTTCCCTCCCTGCAACTGAGAGCTGTTTCATGAGGCTGTATGCAGACGTTCCCACAAACCCCCTAGCTCCAATTTCTGCAGTGAGGACTTTGACCTGATAGCCTTCTCTCCTCAGGATGTTTGCCAGATCAGCATACTTTTCAGTCTTGTAGATCTGAGCTGCCTCCATTCTGTTCTCATATGGCACCGTGAGCTCGATCATGATCAGCTGCTTGGTTGACTGAGAGTGTAATACTATGTCTGGTCTCATGCCACTCTTGCTGATAATCTCTGGGTGACTATTCCATTCTGGGAGGTCTGCTGTGCACTCCCAGTCATCTGCCCCGTCCAGCAGACTCTCTGCCTGCATGTTCCGAGTGGCACTGTTGTTCTTGGCCATGATTCGCTGCCTCCTGCCGTGAAGAATGTTGCGGGTGCTTTTGGAGTCCTGATTTTCCCTTTTTGTGGTGTTGGTACTAGCCCAGACTACTTGTACAATCTCTTTGAGCACTTGGTTGTGCCTCCATGTGTACCTTCCTTGAGCCAGGGCTACTTTACATGAGCTTAGGACATGCTCCACTGTTTGTTTTTTTCATGGCAAAGGGGGCATGAAGGATCGTCTGTTTTTTTTTTCCCTTCACCAGGTTTGCATTTGAAGGCAGAAGGTCATATGCAGATCTGAGAATGAAGCTGATCCTGAGAGGGGCCATGTGCCAAATGTCATTCCAAGTGAGACTTCTTTGGAGTGCATTCTCCCACGTTGTCCATTGCCCTTGCTGGCTCTGCTGGACTGCTTTTTGGAGTCTTTGTTGGTCTTCTTCTTTTCTCATCTCCTGAATCATCATGTCTCTTTTTTTGGCTTTTCCTTTGGCCTTTGACCACCATTCAGTTTTGGTCACCCCCAGTCCTTGTCTGTTGGTCTGTGTGTGTCCTGTTATTTCTCTGATCTTGAGACTTTCTTTTGCAGAATCCATCGCCTCTTGAACTTTCCATTTTCTGCCTGTCTTCAGCTGGGGCTTGATTGCTTCAACCACCTTGTCTCCTGAGTCCTCCAGCATGCTTTGAAGTCTGATCTTCCCTGCTTTATATTCCTCCAGGATGGATTTCAGTGGTAGTTTCAGCTTTGCTTGGCGACAGTATAGCGCTATGTCAGTCAGTCAGACAGGGTGGGACACCAAGCCATTTCCTTGTGAACTTGTTGATTTTGGATTCCATTGCCTCCACTATGCTGGTGCAGATGTCGTATATCATCAGAGGCCATATAGGAGCTTTGGTATCAGCATGAACTGCAGACACCAGACCTTGTATTTGCCAGGGAGCCCACACACTGGTCAATGGTCTCCAAGCCTTCTTCCGACATCTGTTTGGTTTCTTTTGCTCTTCGTGTGTCTTTCAGCGTATCATCATACCATCTTCCAAGGCTCTTGACTGGCTCTTCTGTTACTGTTGGAATGGTCTGGTTGGCAACACTGAAGACCACAGATTCGGCCACTTTTCCTTTCCTCAGTGAGAGACTCCGTGATTTCTTTGGCTTGAACTTCATTCTGGATGATGCAACTATGTCGTCCAGCCTCTCCAGCACGTGACGTGTCTCGTCTTCTCTGGATGAAATCACTGTAGTGTCATCCATGAAGGCCTTGAGAGGGGGCATCTTGTATCCATCGCCAAGGTCTGTTTGTCTTGCGTTTGCGCTTGTTGCTGCTTTCAAGATGACTTCCATTGCCAACACGAACAGTATTGGGGAAATGGCACAGCCCATTGCAATGCCCACTTCCAAGTTGATCCAATCTGTTGTGTACCTTGGTAGAGAACCGCATTGAGAAGCCATTGAAGTACTTCTTGAGCATGTCGCAGATGTTCTTTGGCACATGGTACATCTTAAGAGCCAACTGTATCATCTCATGGGGTACAGATCCATATGCGTTTGCCAGGTCGAGCCACACTACGTCCAGGTCTCTCTTTTCTGTTTTTTTTTCTTTGGATTGCGTCCCAGATCATTGTGGCGTGTTCTACACAGCCAGCCACGCCTGGAATGCCACCTTTCTGGACTGACACATCCAAGTACTTGTTTTCCATGAGGTACTTGGTCAGCCTTGCTGCCATGACAGAGAAGAAGATTTTCCCTTCGACGTTCAGTAGTGATATTGGCCTGAACTGATGATGTCACTTGAGTTTTGCTCTTTGGGGATGTACACACCATCTGCCGTCATCCACTGGCCGCTGATCTTCTGATTTCTCCAAGCTGATCGCAGCAGCCTGTGGAGCCACTCCAGCACCTTGGGACATTTCTTGTACAGCTGGTAAGGTATTCCGTTTGGCCCTGGTGATGATTTGGCTCTGGCTTTGTCGACCACCTTCTTGATTTCCGCCAACGTTGGAGGCTTGTCATTGAACTGTTCCTCAGGGTTGGTTGGCCACACCAGACCTTGAATGTCGAGTGGTGCTTTGCTCTGTGAGTCAGAGTATGTTTTTCTCAGATGCTGCTCAAGAACTCCTTTGTCCACACTTAGGGTCCCAGATTTTGGCTGCTCGAACAGAGTTCTGGCAAACTGGAAGGGGTCTCTGAAGAAACGCTCTTGTGTCTTCTTCTTTTTGCTCTTCCTCTTCCTCGCAGATTCCGCTTTGCTGAGGGCGCTGTGTTTTGCTTTCAGGTCTTCCCAGAGTTTTTCCCAAGCCTTGTTCAGCTGGCAGTGCGGTCTTCATTTGCTTCTTGAGGTTTTTCTTTTGGACCCTGATCTTGTCCATCTCTTCTTGGCGTCTGGATTTCTTTGGAGGTGTTTTCTCTTTGGGTAGTTTTGCTCCATAGGCGTCTCTACATGTGGCATACACAATGTCCCCATATGTGGCTAGTTTGTGTTCCAGGGTGCTTTTCCCTATCAGTGCATCGAGTCTTTGGACGATTTTTGCATCCAGTTTCTCCCAATCTTCAGTCTCGTTTGCTCGTGGCAGGCTGAGTTTTCAGGCGCCTGGCATCGAGGGGGCCTGTGCAAATTCCTCATCCGAACCAACAGCGTGGATGTCCCTTGGCACTGTGGTTTAAATCCTGGCCTTGGTCTTCCGACGTCTTATCTGCTGATGCAGTGCGCTGCTGCTCATTCAGATGAGTCTTCACACATCCCATCTTTGTTCTGTGGATCTTCATGCCACGGGTGGTAGCGAAACGCTTTTCCATTTGGTCCATGTTCGTAGTCCGTTTGGGATTTGCAGTCGTGATTGGTTGAGCACCGATGGATTCATCATTCTCTCCCCCTTTCGGTGAATCCTGGGAGCATCGAAAGCTAGAAAAGATACTTCTAAACAGATTAATTCATTACTGTGATAAAAGAAAAGTTATTCCCACTAACCAAGCTGATTTTAGGAAGGGGAGAAGTACAGTTGACCATTTAGTTAAACTGACTACGCAGATTAAACATCAGTTTGCTCGTAGGAAAAATATACTGGCCACATTCTTTGATATAAAGAAAGCCTACGATCACGTGTGGCATGATAGATTACTATACAAACTAAAAAGTATTGGTCTTTCTGGAAATATATATGGTTATATTAAGAACTTTTTATCTGAAAGAGCATGCAGACAAATGTTGGCAACAAGTATTCCACACTACGATTTCCTAAAATGGAAATCCCACAGCGGTCAGTTATTGCCCCTATGATTTGCCACAGTCTGTATCGAATAAAGTTGTCCTAGTACAATATGCAGATGACATAGTTATGTGGATGAAAGTTACTATGAAAAGGAAAACTCCCAAAAGACAGCTTAACTATTTAAAAAAAATATATCAACTGGAACTCGATAAACTAAGTAACTACATGAAGGAGAATGGATTAATGCTATCACTGGAAAAAACAAATCTTCTACTTTTTAATAGTGGGCCAGATCCACCAGAATTACCCATTTTTCAAATAAATGGCGAGACTATAGCATACAAACAAATGGTGAAATTTCTCGGAGTATACATTACTTCAAAATTGTCATGGAATTATCATATACAATATTTATTAACAAAGGCTCGAAAAAGCTTTAACTTTTTAAAAGTTATACAGAAA
>JADBJO010006704.1:116868-120308 GCA_016801955.1 Conus betulinus | reverse complement strand
CTTTCAGATTTCATACTGAATTGCGCAAAGTCAACCATCCAGACATCTTCCAAGAAGCCCCTAATGCCAAAAGTTCCTTGGTTCAATTCTGAATGCAAAGAAATTAACAAAACCCGTTACAGAGCTCAACGTGGGGTCTCTTGCAGACCTTCGATGCCCAACGTCCGAGCGCATCGGAAATTGAGGGCCAAATCCAAACACATATTCAAGACCAATAAACGTTTATCTTGGAGACAGTTTTGCTCAAGTCTTAATCCAAACATCGAAGAAAAAAGTGTGGAAAATCATCCAGAAAATTAAAGGGAAGAACACCTGCCCCACTATGAACCATCTCAAGTTTTCTGATTCTTTAATAACAGAGAAAAAAAGCAGTTGCTAATCTGCTTGCTTTAACCATTGAAAAGAATTCCTCCTCTTCTAACAAATCAACCAGTTTTGTCAAAAACAAAGCCCTTAAAGAAAAATCACCCTGCAACTTTTCGTCAGACAATATGGAAGACTATAAACTTCCTTTCCTTTAACGAATTGAATTGTGCCTTACTTTCTTGCAATTATTCCTCTCCGGGTATAGATGAAATCCATTATAAACTTTTGAAACATCTTCCGCACAAAGGTCTGACATCCTGCTACATGTATACAACCATGTATGGACTACTGGATTCTTTCCACCATCTTGGCGAAAAAAGCCCTCATCATTCCTATTCCCAAACCTGGAAAAGATCTCTCCAACCCGTCAAACTACCGTCCAATAGCTTTGACCAGCTGTGTCTGTAAATTGATGGAGAAAATGGCCAATGCTCGACTCATGTGGAAACTCGAAACCGACGGCCTTCTGGCGAAAGAACAGTGCGGTTTCCGTAAACCTCATACTACAGTGGACCATTTGATCCGTCTGGAATCTACGCTTCGGAACGCCTTTCTGAACAAACACCACGCAGTAGCTATATTCTTCGACTTGGAGAAAGCCTACGATACCACCTGGAAATCTGGATTCTTCATGATCTCCATGATCTTGTTTTCGAAGTCATCTTCCACTTTTCATTCAAAATTTTTTGGCAGACCGACAGTTTCTGGTCCGGGTTGACACCACTCTCTCTCTGATGTTCATGAGCAGGAGTTGGGTGTTTCACAAGGGAGCATACTGTCTCCTGCCCTCTTCAGCATCAAGATTAACAACATTGTCAAGTCAGTTCAACAGGGTTCAGACTGCTTATTGATTGTGGATGATTTTGCTGTCTACGCAACTGGAAGCCTGTACCCGAGTGTCCAGCGCAGGCTCCAGCTTTGTGTGGATAAAATTCATCAGTGGGAGGATGAAAACGGCTTCACTTTTTCTCCTACGAAGACACCGTGCATTCACTTCCATAATTTTCGTCAGTTTTTTTTTTCCAGATCCTGTAATTCAAATAGGAAAATCTCCCATTCCAGCTGTCAAAGAGGCCAAATTCCTTGGGTTATTTTTGACCAAAAACTCAACTTTCTCAGCCACATTAAAAACCTCAAAACTTCTTGCCAGAAAGCTCTGAATATTCTGCGGGTCGTAGCACACACTGACTGGGGCGCTGATAAGAAAACTCTGCTGCACTTCTACAGAGCCTTGGTCCGTTCCAAACTGGACTATGGTTGTGCTGTGTACGGCTCTGCAAGACCATCTTACCTCAAACTCTTGGACCCTATCCACCATCAAGGGCTTCGTCTCTGTCTTGGAGCATTCCGCACCACCCCTGTGTACAGCCTGTACGCAGAGGCAGGTGAACCCTCACTGTCCAACCGCAGGCTGAAACTATCTTTGAATTACATGTACTATATCAGACTGTTCTCGGAACCTGAAAACCCTGCCTATGACTGTGTCTTTGACCCTCAGTTTCAAAACAAATTCGAAAACAACCCGAACTGTATTCCGCCGTTTGTTTGGTCTTCGTATGCAGCAGCCTCACGTGCGGAATGCAGGTCTAGACCTAGGAGTTGTGTCCGATTTTTCCAAGTTTCCAGATCAGCCTCCGTGGACCTTTTTCACACACCAGAGATTCGTTTTGATCTTGCAGCAGCTTTTCGCAAAAAAGTCCACCAGCTCTCTGGCATACAAGGCATTGTATGCTGACCTCTGTTCGAAATTCTCATCCTATCAGAAAATTTTCACTGACGGTTCCAAGTCTGAAGATGGAGTGGCCTGTGCAGCCTATTGCCCTGGTGCTCCTTCTCAAATACTGTTAGAACATATTCCTTCAGACGCTTCTGCTTACTCTGCTGAACTTACAGCTCTGGTTCTGGCACTGAGGATAATCTCACAATCTAAGAAGAGGGACTTTCTGGTTTTGTCAGATTCACTGTCAGCTTTGGAGGCCATAGCTGGCCGCAACCTTCAGCATCCAGAACTTTTACACTTCTTTGAACTTTTTACCAAGTTGAAAGTGGAGGGTTACAACATTGTTCTGGCTTGGGTTCCTGGTCATGTTGGCATCGGAGGGAATGAAATGGTTGATCGTTTGGCCAAGAATGCCACAACAGAGAAATATCCAACATATATATCCCCCTGCTCAGATCTGAAACCCAAAATTAAATGATTATGTCAGAGACCTCTGGCAGGAGGATTGGAATACACAGACGGATAACAAACTCTTTCAGATCCGTCCAAACTTAAAGGAGTTCCTCTCATCTACGTCTGGTGATCGTAAAGAAGAAACAGTTCTGTGCCGGCTGCACACCGGCCATTCGTATTTTACCCATTCCTACCTTTTAAAGAGTGAAGAAGCTCCGTGGTGCGTTCCATGTCATATGCCACTCACAGTGAAACATATTCTTTTACAGTGTGGGACTTGCACGATGTGAGACACAAACATTTACAGCAGAGTCCATGAAAACCTTGTTCAGAGATGTTCCGCCTGACGCGATCTTTGAGTTCTTGAAAGAGGTTAACATTTTTCATCAGATCTGAGGTTTTACAGTGGAAAGATTTTTTTAACAAACTTTTGGTTGAGTTTTTAGACAATGTATTTTAAAGAATTGTGTGAATGAATGACCTATGAGTTGATTTTACGTGGTGACAGCCCTGATATGGCCCTTTGCGGTCGGCTGGGCTATAAGCACATTATCGTATCTTATCTTATAATAGGCATGAACGTGCGCTGATGAATATTGCGTCACACTGACAAAAACAGAGTTGATAATTCATGGTTAATGCAAAACGATGCACAGTATCTTTGTGACTATGCACATTCATAAACATTGGTAAGTGACGTGCACACACGTTAGCACGTTATTATGGGCGTTGAGTAGCTTCTTTTTTTCTTCTTTTTTCTTTCCTTTTTTCATCTTTTAGCGGCCATATATACTTTTAGATTTATTTCCATTCATGCCTGTGTGTACGCTCGTGCGTGCTTGCATGCGTGCGCGCGCGTGTGTATGTGTGTGTGTGTGTGTGCGTGCATGCATGCGTGTGT
>JADBJO010006704.1:76868-111868 GCA_016801955.1 Conus betulinus | reverse complement strand
CAAGCTTGACGTGGCCCTTTGCGGTCGGCCGGGGTATATGGAACCTGCTCTCTCTCTCTCTCTTTTTTGCTTTATTTTTTTATGTTGACTTTGTTTCTTCCTTTTCTTTTTTCAGCGAACGATACTGTGCCATGAAAGTAACGTCGCGTTTTAAGATGCAGGATTTGTAGGCAATAATTCCGAAAATGTATTGCTATTTGGAATTGATGCAAAATTGTGGGAGATGTTATTTGAGGGGAATTTTGAAAAAAAGCTTTTGTTTTGGTAAGGAGAATAACATTGTCAAACGACGACTAAGCTGTCAGTATGAATTTTGTTGTGTAAAGATTTTTAGTCTTTCCTTTTTCGTCTATTTTTTTTCTCATCAGTTTGTTTGAATTGTAAGAGCAGCTAGGTAGGTGGAAATCCTGTTTCTATGATTATTAACCCGTATCTTGTGATGATACATCTGTGGATTTGTGTGTGTGTGTGTGTGTGTGTGTGTGTGTGTGTGTGTGTGTGTGTGTGTGTGTGTTCAGGAAAGCTTTAAACGGTCACAATATTTGAGGAAAAATTGACGTGATTGTTGGTTATTTGATTGCTTGAATTCTTCAAAGTATAGAGAGTGAGAGAGAGAGAGAAGAGAGAGAGAGAGAGAGAGAGAGAGAGAGAGAGAGAGATACACAGATAGATAGATAGACAGTGTGTGTGTGGGCGTGTATGTGTGTGTGTGTGTGTGTGTGTGTGTGTGTGTGTGTGTACATATATCTATACACACTCATAGTCACCAGAGCTCTTGTCCTCAATTTGGGGACCTGCACACTCCTCCGACCTGCCTTTCTTCGTAAGCAACATCTCTACCCAATACGCCAGCCTGAAAGAACATCTCTGCCCAATACGCCAGCCTGAAAGAACAACATCTCTGCCCAATACGCCAGCCTGAAAGAACATCTCTGCCCAATACGCCAGCCTGAAAGAACATCTCTGCCCAATACGCCAGCCTGAAAGAACATCTCTGCCCAATACGCCAGACTGAAAGAACATCTCCGTCCAATATACCAGCCTGAAAGAACATCTCTGCTCAATACGCCAGCCTGAAAGAACATCTCTGCCCAATACGTCAGCCTGAAAAAAACATCTCTGCCCAATACGCCAGCCGTAAAGAACATCTCTGCCCAATACGCCAGCCTGAAAGAACATCTCTGCCTAATACGCCAGCCGTAAAGAACATCTCTGCCCAATACGCAATCCTGAAAGAATATCTCTGCCCAATACGCCAGCCGTAAAGAACATCTCTGCCCAATACGCCAGCCTGAAAGAACATCTCTGCCCAATACGCCGGCGTGAAAGAACATCTCTGCCTAATACGCCAGCCTGAAAGAACATCTCTGCCCAATACGCCAGCCTGACAGAACATCTCTGTCCAATACGCCAGCCTGAAAGAACATCTCTGCCCAATACGCCGGCGTGAAAGAACATCTCTGCCCAATACGCCAGCCTGAAAGAACATCTCTGCCCAATACGCCAGCCTGACAGAAATCTCTGCCCAATATGCCAGCCAGAAAGAACATCTCTGCCCAATACGCCAGCCAGAAAGAACATCTCTGCCCAATACGCCAGCCTGAAAGAACACTCTACCCAATACGCCAGCCTGAAAGAACATCTCTGCCCAATACGCCAGCCTGAAAGAACGAAACAGGGAAAGATAGCATGGAATATCTCTGCCCAATACGCCAGCCTGAAAGAACGAAACAGGGAAAGATAGCATGGAACATCTCTGCCCAATACGCCAGCCTGACAGAACGAAACAGGGAAAGATAGCAGGGAACATCTCTGCCCAATACGCCAGCCTGAAAGAACGAAACAGGGAAACATAGCAGGGACATCTCTGCCCAATACGCCAGCCTGAAAGAACGAAACAGGGTAAGATAGCATGGAACATCTCTGCCCAATACGCCAGCCTGAAGAAAGAAACAGGGAAAGATAGCAGGGGACATCTCTGCCCAATACACCAGCCTGAAAGAAAGAAACAGGGAAAGATAGCAGGAAAACCACATCAGCACATTCCACAGGGCTTCCTGCTGAAACACGATCCTGAGAAGTGAATAGGAAGAGGAAATAGGAGGAAGGAAAAGGGGGAGGTCAAGGAGGAGTATAAGGGGATAGGGTGTTGGAGGGGGTGGAGGTGTACCTTGTGAAGGGAAAGTCACCAGCACCATCATTTCCAACACCAGATTAGCCGAGTTCTTGTCTTCCTGCTTCACCGCCACACTTGGCAGTCCTCTCTCAATGAAACAACTCAGTCTTCTGGCAGTCCTCTCTCAATGAAACAACTCTCAACAGACTTCTGGCAGTCCTCTCTCAATGAAACAACCCTCAACAGACTTCTGACAGTCCTCTCTCAATGAAACAACTCTCAACAGACTTCTGGCAGTCCTCTCTCAATGAAACAACTCTCAACAGCAGACATTTTCCATCCTTTATTCATTCATACAGTTACGGTTCTGCATCGCTTGTAACTGTCTTTTACTAAGGAAAGCGAAAAAAAAGCAAAACAAACAAACAAACAAAATGATTAAAACAACAACAACAACAACAACAACAACAACAGCAAACTAGCAACAGAAGTATTCAATTGAAAAAAAAACACCTTTTCGTACTTTTACACAAAACTTTCTAATAATTACCAAGTGAAAGAGAATAAGAACATTTCTGATTTTCATTATGTGGTAAAAAGCTAAAAATGTATACTCTGTGTGTGTGTGTGTGTGTGTGTGTGTGTGTGTGTGTGTGTGTGTGTGTGTGTGTGTGTGTGTGTGTGTGCACATCTGCATGCATGTCTATAAAAAGGGAAAAAATGTATTCTCATTTATTTGCCATGTTACCTTACCTCCACATAGAAATCACGTTAATTTTTTCTATATACTATGTAACAAACTCGATAATGATTTGTTACATTGATGTGGAGCCATAGATGATAAAATTTGGCGTTGGTATCGTTACCGAAAACTTCTAAGGTTAGTCAATCATGATCAAAACATTAAAAGTCCGCACGAGAATGTCCAGTCGTGATACAGCATACAGGCCTGTATGGTGTGTGAGAGTTGTAATTTGAGAAAAAAAAGAAAACAAAGTGCGGGAAAAGGAGGAGGATGGCAGCCCCACCTTTGACTCAAATTATAAAAAGGAAAAGATGAAAAGTGAAAAAAAAAATAGGTTGGATGACCATGAAAAAAAGTCCATCATGATGGTCACATTGACACATTTGCACACATGACAAAGCTTGCAGGAAGACAGGAAGACATGAAAAAAGTCCATCATGATGGTCACATTGACACATGACAGAGGTTGGAAGACCATGAAAAAAGTCCATCACATGATGGTCACATCGTGATGGTCACATTGACACATGACATGACAGAGAAAAAAGTCCATCCTGGAAGACCATGAAAAAAAAAAAGTCCATCCTGATGGTCACATTGACACATGACAGAGGCAGGAAGACCATGAAAAAAGTCCATCCTGATGGTCACATTGACACATGACAGCTTGCAGGAAGAAGACCATGAAAAAAGTCCATCCTGATGATGGTCACATGACACATGACAGAGGAAAAAGTCCATCCTGGAAGACCATGAAAAAAAAAAAAGTCCATCCTGATGGTCACATTGACACATGACATGACAGAGGTTGGAATTGACCATGAAAAAAGTCCATCCTCCTGATGGTCACATTGACTCATGACAGCCCGCAGGAAGATGCTTAGGGGTCAGGAGAAATCAGAGATCCAGAGAGAAGGAGTGCGCATGAGGACGGTAATTTGCAGTGATTGAAGTCTGCATCCAGACCTTATCCCCCTTCTTCAGGTGGAAGAATGACGAGGCAGCACAGGAGTTTTCATGGTGGATGTGGCAACGAGAACGAATCTTAATGGCATTGTTGATGTACAGGTCGGCTATGAAGCCTACACTACCTTGCACGTACACCTGGAACCCGAACAAGTACACCCCAGAAATGGGGACTGTGTAGATGCCGGTGTGGGGGTTGTAGCCTTCTGCTCCGATCATGAACTCCAGGTCAAAATGGATGGGTGTTGCAACTGTCACGTGCACGTGCCCCAGCGTAGCTCGAAACGACGCTCGTTGTCCTGTAATCAAAACGAAATGCGTTAATGTTTTTTCTTGAAGAGAAAAATGAAACGTACGACAAGTTACTACCTGGGAACGTCACTGGAAGACGACATACTCGATTTTCTCTTAAATTGTCCAAAAAGATGCAATGCAGCTATGATAACCAACTTACATAATCCATACATAATACACACAGTGGCACATATTCAACGCAGATGTACATGCATTTTTTTAAATCTAGAATATTAATTTTTAGCTTTTAAACGGGCACACACACCGAATAAAATTCAACTACTGACATAAATCCTGTGTACCAAGGTTGCAGACGACGTTAATTAGAAAAGAAAGAGAAAATACAGTACTTATCATTAGCATAATGCACACGCATACACACACTTACGTGCACATATATATGATACATAATATAACCATTAGTCCCCTGGTAGTTTAACATATGGTGACCATTTTGTTTTGGTAGAGTGGATAATTCACCTCCATTAAGGACATATATTTCTCCATTTTATGTGTGTAGTCCAGCTCCTTCAAAAACATGTTTAGGTTTTGTTTTGTAAAGTCTACATTTATATATGAAATATTTTTCCATTAAAAGTATAAGATCTAGCATACCGTTGGCTTTTGTTTTATCATTTGTACCAGATAATGTAATCTCTTCATTAAGGCATAATCTTACACAGTGTGAACAGTTAACTTTCAGAACTCTTTCAAGGTCTTTCAAGTAAATACGGGTAACTCCATTCCCACAGGTACTGTTTAATTGAGTCTGTCTCTCTAATACAGAATTTACATTTGTCGCTATCAATAATTCGCAAACTTCTGAAAATACTATTCGTTACCAGAATTCTATGGCATATTTCACTTTGGAACCATTTCAGTTTCATTTCTTTAATTTTCTTTATCCCTTTTATACCTCTATCCAGTCAATTGGTTTATTAAGATGTTGTTGCTTTTAGGCACTAATATCAAAAACGTCACTGTCTTCCACCATAATATCGTAATACGTATGTGTTCCTTTATTATCAATACTACAATTTTTTTGAAGTGCTAAAGTTTTATCATTACCAGTGTTACTATCTTATTTCAATCTTCTGTTCTTTGCGTAAGCTTCGATCGAACGCACACAACTTATATGATTCACAAAATTGACCTGAAAGCACGTTTTCTGCGACAGTTCATGACAGCTTACAAAATGACCGTCACCATCGGGTAAATATTTAACTAAAAATATATTGTTCTGCATCCATTTCTTGTAAAAGAGTGCTTTTTCTCTCCTACTTGAAACTTTTCATTACGACAAATAGGTTCAGTGGCTAAATCTGTACTTTCGTTTAACTCTACATGCTTGCAGAACCTTTGATATAATTGAAAGACTCCTTACCAAAATTTGTTTATAACATTGCTTTGAACAAATATGTCAGGTCCACATCCGTCAGTGTTACTTATTTCGGGACATAATGAATTTAATATTATTTTCCACTTGTGGTTGTGCATGTACACCTTTCTTATCCAGGCGATTTTTATGGAGCTGATATATATTTTCAGGTCGGGTATACCTATCCCTCCTTTTCGTATATTATGTATTGAGTATCTTCTTTTAATCTGATCATTGTTGTTGTTCCAAACAAATTTGAAACACACATATTCCGTAATGAAGCGATCTGAGAATCCGGAGGATTTGGTAAAAGGATCCATAAGTACACCAATTGTGATACACTAATGATTTGAGCACAGCTACTCTACCTCATGGTGTTATTATTCTTTTCGACCATATTTTGATCAGGTTTTGGACTTCTGAGAATTCATACCTGATGTTAGTTTCCGTCATATCTGATAGACTATTCGCAAACCACAGTCCTATAATTTTGAACTTTGAGGGGTTCCATTCCATTTCATAGTAGGGTAATTATGTTTTCGTGGAATTTT
The DNA here is from genome assembly GCA_016801955.1 of Conus betulinus. Lineage (NCBI taxonomy): Eukaryota > Metazoa > Mollusca > Gastropoda > Neogastropoda > Conidae > Conus > Conus betulinus. The sequence continues at coordinate 105,818 of JADBJO010006704.1, read as the reverse complement.
CCTCTATATGTAACCAAACATTAAACGTTGTCTTATACGTCAATTTGTTTGCAGATATTTGCTCAGATTCATAAAAGGTTTTTGCAGAACTTTTCATTTCATTTCTTATCTCCTTCTAACGTAAAGGTAGTGTCGTCTGCACGCTGATTTATTTTGACGGCAACTTCTTCCAGTTGAAAAACTTGAAGACAGTTTCACATTCACTATTACGTAAGAGTTTGTTTAATCGTAAAAAGATTATATCCAAGGTTGTATTCCTTTACCAAATCCAAATGCACCTAGAATTTTACTCATATATGATCAGTTAACCAATCGAACGTTTTCTCGAAATTGACATAAATTAATAAGCCTCGTAAGCGATTCACTTCCAATTAAGGTATTAAATCGTAAATTGTTCGTAAACTATCTCCTATGCATCTTCGTGGAACGAACCCCGTCTGGTTCTCGTTTATGAGTTTTGGCAAAATAGGTTGTTGTTTTTTTTATTCTGTTTGCAATACAGGCCGAGGCAGTTTTTTTACGTTACATTTAGATGTGAGATAGGTCTCCAGTTCTTCAAGTATTCTCGTGGTTTCTCTCCTTTTGGAAGACCAGTTATCGTTCCTTCTTTTTGTGTTACAGACATTCCTCCTTCACTGTATCCCTCATTTGGAGAACGGACAACAAAATGTTCTAACTGTCTCCAGAAAAAATTATAGAAGTTTACTGTCATACCGTCTGTTCCAGGACTCATCATTTTCCATCTTTTTTTAGGAGTTTGGTAGCTTTTTCTAAAGTGATTAATCCCTTCCAATTGTTCGGATTCTAACCGACTCAGTTTTGGCAGGTTATCTACATACATTCCAACTTCAATATCAATTCCTGGCTGGGTGGGGGGGGTGGGGGTGGATGGGGCTTCAATTTGATTCCTATACATGCCATTTATATGTGTGGATATTTTTTGGCACAAGACTGGCTTCTATCCAGAGTTGGAACCACACAGACAAACTCCATCCACTTTGAGAGCATAGCTCAGATTTTCTGACCAACATTGCAGGTTACTGTACCTCTCGGGCCTGATTGACGCCGAAATGTATTATGGAAGTAAGCGTAGTGTACATCCCTGTCGTGCAAGGTCGGACTAGAATGGAACTCTATAGCATCAACTCCACCATCCTCATCCTCATTGATCAGAACTTTAAAAAAAAAAAAACGCCTCAAATTCTGTGGCCCTTTCATGCCCTGCTTTCAAATCAACCTCCGTTTCGATATCCTTTCAATATCTATGCTCTTGGTGAGATCGTTTCAAGGTTGCCAGCATCGACGAGTTTGTGGGCATTGTCGCTGAAGGGACGTGGTGGCGCTCTCTGGAACGAGACGCTATGGTACACTGGCATTGACAAAAAGCAGTCTGTCATCAGTAGGAGGCTAAGTAGGTGGTGTCCTGTGCATGTTGTACCACAACAGACATTAACAGTAGGTGATGTCCTGTAATGTTGTACCACAACAGACATCATTAACAGTAGGTGGTGTCCTGTGCATGTTGTACTACAACAGACATCATTAACAGTAGGTGGTGTCCTGTGCATGTTGTACTACAACAGACATCATTAACAGTAGGTGGTGTCCTGTAATGTTGTACCACAACAGACATCATTAACAGTAGGTGGTGTCCTGTGCATGTTGTACCACAACAGACATCATTAACAGTAGGTGGTGTCCTGTAATGTTGTACAACAGACATCATTAACAGTAGGTGGTGTCCTGTGTATGTTGTACTACAACAGACATCATTAACACCACCGAAGCAGCAGTGCAGTGTCTCCTCTGGTGGGTTGCCTTATGAAAACTTAACACTGACTTTCTGTGAGGATTGCCAGTGCCGGGCTGTCACAGCACAATCTGCAATGTTACAGGGGAGTGCCGCTGTCACAACACAATCTGCAATGTTACAGGGGAGATGCCGCTGTCACAACACAATCTGCAATGTTACAGGGGAGGTGCCGCTGTCACAACACAATCTGCAATGTTACAGGGGGGTGCCGCTGTCACAACACAATCTGCAATGTTACAGGGGAGATGCCGCTGTCACAACACAATCTGCAATGTTACAGGGGAGATGCCGCTGTCACAGCACAATCTGCAATGTTACAGGGGAGATGCCGCTGTCACAACACAATCTGCAATGTTACAGGGGAGATGCCGCTGTCACAACACAATCTGCAATGTTACAGGGGAGATGCCGCTGTCACAACACAATCTGCAATGTTACAGTGGAGATGCCGCTGGCATAGCACAGAGGATGAAACAGACATTTCTAAAAATGTCAATTCAGATTGAGTGAAAATAGTGATGTAAGCATTATTTGCCGATGTAGAGTCCTTTACCATACAGCGACATCTTCCTGCAATGTGCAGTCCTTTACCATACAGCGACATCTTCCTGCAATGTACAGTCCTTTACCATACAGCGACATCTTCCTGTAATGTACAGTCCTTTACCATACAGCGACATCTTCCTGCAATGTACAGTCCTTTACCATACATCGACGCATCTTCCTGCAATGTACACAGTCCTTTACCATACAGCGACATCTTCCTGCAATGTACAGTCCTTTACCATACAGCGACATCTTCCTGCAATGTACATCTTCCTGCAATGTACAGTCCTTTACCATACAGCGACATCTTCCTGCAATGTACAGTCCTTTACCATACATCGACGCATCTTCCTGCAATGTACAGTCCTTTACCATACCATACAGTGACATCTTCCTGCAATGTACAGTCCTTTACCATACAGCGACATCTTCCTGCAGTGTACAGTCCTTTTACCATACAGTGACATCTTCATGCAAGAGATCGACGGAAAAAATCTCACACATGTTTTATTGTGGTGCTGCGCTGGTTATATAAACGGGTTTAACTGCCCAGAAAATGTAGCTTTAACACACACACGCACACACACGCACACGCACACACACACACACAGAGAGAGAGAGAGAGAGAGAGAGAGAGAGAGAGGAGAGAGAGAGAGAGAGAGAGAGAGAGAGAAGAAACGATGAGGTTTCAATACCTAAAGGGAACCAACAGAGATGAATCTCCTACCTAGCGTGGCTTGTTGGTGTCTGACCACGGTCAGATTGGCAGTGTTCCACTCCAGCCTATCCTCCAGTGACCTCGCTTGGTTTTGAAGACGTTGCACATCGTCGGACTGCTCTAGCAGACGGTTCACCCGCTGCTGAAGCTGCTTCAGCTGATCGCCTTGTTGCTGCAGTTCACGTGCTTGCTCAACGACCAGACTGACGAGACTGTGGTCACAATCGTGGCGAGGGGTGATCTCTGTGGTGCCAAGAACAGCATGGAGAGGAAGAATGCAGAGGCACAGAAGTACAACCATGGCAGCCTTCATGTTGGAAACGCTGAAGTTGGAATGTGGACTGATGCGCTTGTCACCAGCTTTTATAAAGAGCTGTGACGTCACTGGCACGCTGTCGCTGACATTTGAGAGGGGAGAAGAGAAGCAACAGGTGTACCTTTCTATAACGTTTTGTGTTTCATGTCATCTGTATATTGCTTGCGCATCATGTTGGTAACATTCCATCTTTGAAAACGTAAATAAATTGTGTGTGAGGCTGGGGCACTTAAACATTAAGTGATGAACAAGGGCTTGTTCAACGAGCACTGAGTCTGCCTGTATGCCAGGCCAATGCTTAGTGGAAGCCATTTTAATATGCTGGCATTGAATTGCACCAGATGTCACTCTATGGGTACAGACAGTTACTTTTCCATATTCACTTAGCTTCAGTTTGTCGGTTCGGGTTCAGGATCAAAGAAGGACAGACGTAACATGAAAAGGACAATCGAAGATAAAGTGCCGAATTAAAGTAAGTCTGGAAAAGAGACAAGAATCAGGGTTTGTGCGATGGGCTTTTCATGGTAGAATCGTAGAATCTTGCCATTGGCTACAGTTCGCCACTTTCTAAACTTACCGTTCGTACTCCGCTTTGCTACCATAAATTGGAGTAGTGCTGACATCTCTCTCTCTCTCTGTGTGTGTGTGTGTGTGTGTGTGTGTGTGTGTGTGTGTGTGTGTGTGAGAGAGAGAGAGAGAGAGAGAGAGAGAGAGAGAGAGAGAGAGAGAGAGAGAGAGAGAATTACTTTCAAATATATCTACGGAGGTGTTTTTTTGCTAGTCTATTTCAAGGCCGAGCTCAGGATGCCATGGTAGTTTTTTTTTTTTGTTTGTTTGTTTTTTACCAAATGGCGGCGTTTGCCATAGTGCAGGTGAGTGTGAGAGTGAAGGAAGCAAGAAAGAGGTGTGGTCTTCACATTGCAGAGCAAACAGGAAAGACTTGATAGTGGAAAGAGGTGTGGTCTTCACATTGCAGAGCAAACAGGAACGACTTGATAGTAGAAAGAGGTATGGTCTTCACATTGCAGAGCAAACAGGAACGACTTGATAGTAGAAAGAGACATTGTATGGTCTTCACATTGCAGAGCAAACAGGAAAGACTTGATAGTAGAAAGAGGTGTGGTCTTCACATTGCAGAGCAAACAGGAACGACTTGATAGTAGAAAGAGGTATGGTCTTCACATTGCAGAGCAAACAGGAACGACTTGATAGTAGAAAGAGGTGTGGTCTTCACATTGCAGAGCAAACAGGAACGACTTGATAGTAGAAAGAGGTATGGTCTTCACATTGCAGAGCAAACAGGAACGACTTGATAGTAGAAAGAGGTGTGGTCTTCACATTGCAGAGCAAACAGGAAAGACTGGATACTGTTCTTTAACAGTCCACCTTGGGTACAAAATTGCCCCGTACAAAAACGCGTATGAGGCCACCATGAAGATCTCTTTGTCAGCTTTGTCACATGTTCAGTTTTTATAGTCCTACAATTTATTATGGTTTTTCAGCTCTTCGACACAAATCTAACTGCTCTTATACATGGATGTTCAGCCTGCAAGGCCAACAACTTTCGACATCAGGAACTGATAACAAGAAGAAAACTGGCCTATGCTTGTCTCCCTCCATATGTCTGTGTTCCATTTGATTCAGTTGTTGCTTGACATTATTATGTGCAGACTCCGCAAAATGAGTCACCCCAACTGCTCATTATGTGTATAGAATACTGCTTGTTGTGTATATAGAGTGCTGCTCGTTGTTCGTTTAGAATGTTGCTCGTTATGTGCACAGAATCTTGTTTTCTCTCCTTGTATGTGATGGATGAGAGATGAGATGAGAGAGAGAGAGAGAGAGAGAGAGAGAGAGAGAGAGAGAGAGAGAGAGAGAGAGAGAGAGAGAGAGAGAGAGAGAGAGAGGTTTGCATGGAATCTTGCTTTGTGTGTGTGTATAGAATGTTGCTCGTTGTGTGTACAGAATCTTGCTTGCTGTGGGCATAGAATGTTGCTTGTTGTGTGTATAGAATGTTGCTCGTTGTGTGTATAGAATGTTGCTCGTTGAATGTATAGAATGTTGCTTGTTGTGTGTATAGAATGTTGATCGTTGAATGTATAGAATGTTGCTAGTTGTGTATATAGAATGTTGATCATTGAGTGTATAGAATTTTGCTTGTCGTGTGTATAGAATGTTGCTTGTTGTGTGTATAGAATGTTGCTCGTTGTGTGTATAGAATGTTGCTTGGTGTGTGTACAGAATGTTGCTTGTTGTGTGTATAGAATGATCTCGTTGAGTGTATAGAATGTTGCTCGTTGAGTGTATAGAAGTTTTTTTGTGTATAGAAGGTTGCTTGTTGTGTGTATAGAATGTTGTTTGTTGTGTGTATAGAATGTTGCTCGTTGTGTGTATAGAATGTTCTTGGTGTGTGTATATAGAATGTTGCTTGGTGTGTATAGAGTGTGTTGCTCGTTGTGTGTATAGCGTGATGCATTGTGCGGCGTTTGTTATAGTGGCCCCACACCTGTATTAGAACTGCCGACTGGTCTTGGAGGTGCTTTCTTCTCCCGGACACGATGCGTATCAGTGTGATGAGTTGTCTCACCTGCTGGACGGATGACGAATTGGCATTTGTCGTCGTTCTTGCTGTTAGGTTAGGAGATTTCCACCACCGATCATGAACCATGTGTCTGTTTTCTCTCCTTTCTTCTCCCGGAACACGATGCGTATCAGTGTGATGAGTTGTCTCACCTGCTGGACGGATGACGAACTGGGATTTGCTGTTCTTGCTGTTAGGTATAGAGATTTCCACCACCGATCATGAACCATGTGTTTTCTCTCCTTGTATATGATGGATGAGAGAGAGAGAGAGAGAGAGAGAGAGAGAGAGAGTGTGTGTGTGTGTGTGTGTGTGTGTGAGAGAGAGAGAGAGAGAGAGAGAGAGAGAGAGAGAGAGAGAGAGAGAGAGAGAGAGAGAGAGAGAGGTTTGCTAACTGGTCAAACCCTGCATCATGGGTGCCAGACATTTGTTGTCTGCCCTTCTGGTCTATTATTTATTAATTTATCTATTTATGTACTTGTTTGTTTTTGTTTTTCTTCTTTTAATCAAGTCGTTCCAATCAGTGTGTGAGGAAAATTGACCCCTGAGAAGGAGTCACTAGGACACACATCCCGATTGACGACCCACCGCTCTGGCACCGCTGTGTGGGAGCTGCTGCAGGTCCCCCTAGCCCTCTGATGCCACCTTTGACCTCTCAGGCGGGTTTCAGGGTCGTGTGTGGTGCGCGGAGAATGGCCTGCAGTATTCTTCTGAAAATTCACAATTCCCGCGTTATTTTTCATTTTTGATTCTTGTTTTGTGTGCAAATTTTCAAAATTGCTTAACACACATACACACAAAATATTCTCTTTGAACATGTTTTAGTCAACCGAATTTGATCTCCCCTTCTCTCCAATCAAAGAAGAAGAAGAAGAAGAAGAAGAAAACAACAATAACAGCAGCAGCAACAACAACAATAACAACAACAACAACAACAACAACCACAACAACAACAACAGGAAAAGTATATGATTATAGAAAGAGACTTAGGTCGTGACTGTTTTTCCCAGCTGTGCTCTCTTGTCTTGTCGTTTGTGGCCGACGTCAGCATCAGTTGTGGCCCTTTGGTCCCTCACGCCCCTATGGCAGGAGTTCCTCTCACCTCCTCGCCCACCCCCCCTCCACCTGTACGGCCAGCTGACCTGAATGGCAGGAGAAACAGACGTATGACTTCGCCTCACGTTACAGGTAATATGAAGGCGGGGTGACTAGGGAACTAGAAGCTGCATGTCTAGTGCTCTGGGAGAGCAGCATGAGGTTTTGGTCTTCAGTCTTGAAAAGGACCTACAGCGTCTCCCTCAACACTGTTTGATGAAATACAGAAATAAATCGGAAGAGACTTTTCTATGTGCGTGGAGAGAGAAAAAAATATAGTGAGAATGATAACCAGCACTGCCTCCCATTCAATGTCGGTTCCATTCCGTAGATTAAGTCGCTCACCTAAGACCAAAATTTGCAAACCAGATCAAAGAAATAAGTGACTGCCTGTTCATTCGTTTCATTGTCTTGAACGTTATTCTTCCTGCCTGAAGAAGACCCAAGAGGTCGAAACGCATCGTGTTTGCCTTTTCAAATTGTTCCTTCGTAGGCCGCCCTGTTATCCTGTTGGGGGGTTTGTTGTGGTTGTTGTGTTGGTGTGGTTGTTGTGGTTGTTGTAGTTGTTGTGGTTGTTTTCCATTTCCGCTTGCAGTCATCCTACTTTCAACCCCAACCCTCCACCACCCCCACCACCCACCCCCACCCCCCGCAGAATTTTCAGACTCCCGATTTCCCTGAAGGCCAGGAAGGAATGAGAGTGATTGAGAAGTTTGCAGGTTTGAACTGCAGGTGGACTTTGCGCTGCCAGATTCGTGCTGTGTTTTTTTGTCTGTACTCACCAGCTCTACCCCACACTCCGTGAAAGTTCTGTTCGTATTCTGTCCCTGTGCTTACCTGACCGTGTTATCCCCATGTGCAGACCATGCATACAGAAACACTCTTTCTTTTTCTGTTTTTTTTTTTCTTTTTTTTCTCAAAACTCGTCTTTTTTTATTATTAAGCTTATGTTACCTGACCACCTGTGAATCCTGCCTGCCCAGCACATCCTGTGGGTACAGACATGAGTGACAACCTACTGCACCATATGTTTTGATGCCGTGATTGTTGTCATGTCGCGAGGCGTGACGATGTCGGAATCGACTTACCTGAATACTGTGATAGGAACACTCGGAACTTTCATTATCTCTGGGTTTCACATGACAATGACACATGATGTTTTTCCTCGCTAGTGATTCTTTCGTCATGACACGCCGCACAAATCCTGAGCGGACATCTGATGTAGAGATCAACCCGGAAGTTCAGCTGATTCTCTGTGTACAGCTGGGGCCGAAATGATCACACCTCAGACACAAGGGCCGTGAAGGTACGGTGTGGGGGTCATACTGTTCCCCTCCTATTGTGAACCCCAGGGCAAAATGGATAGGGGACTATGTTGGCTCTTGAAGAATTGGAAGTAAAGCTCGGAACGTTGTTTGTTTATTTGTCTGATGCGCACAAAATGAGGGGGGAAACAGAAAAACAAAATACAAACAAACGAAAACTGAAAAATTGTCAAGTTAACTGTTACGGATGGAAATGGGTACTGTCTGAGGATGTCTGACTGTCTGACTCTCACACAGAAATTATGGATGCAAGCACGACTTTTCCAATGCACACACACACACACACACACACACACACACACACACACACACACACACACACACACACTCACTCTAACACTGACAGCCAGGCAACAGAACAACACTTTTTTTTTTTTTGCTGCCCGAGCCATCAGACAAACATATATAATAAATGCAAGAACATCAATAGGTCGGCACGCCAACCATAAGGCGTACACACAAAAATATATCTATATATAACTGGCTATCTACTAGCGCTGCTGGTTCCAACGACGACGAAGACGATGACGACGACGAAAACGATAAAAAGAGGACGAAGACGATGAAGACGACGAAGATGATGAAGACGACGTCTACAGCGTCAAGTCCGACACAGGACTGATAGAACTTCACAGAGTTGTGGCTCAAAATCACTACCACGCTCACGGCGTCTCTGCCGGCGACGAGGCGACAGTCTCACACAGGAGCTCAAGTCAAGTCAAGTCAAGTCAAGTCAAGTAAACTTTATTATCTCAATTTGAGAAATTAATTTGTGGTCACACACATTCACAGCAAATAGACAATAATTTAGCCACATTACCCATTTTCTCACATATGACATACATTCATATAGAGGAATTTGATTTCAATTAAACATCTTCTCGGTTCATGAAATCAATGGACAGGGGAATAAAACTTTGTTTAAATCTGACACTTCTGCATTTAACCGATCGATATCTTCGTCCTGACTGAAGAAGGTCATACTGATTTGCAAGAACGTGGGTCTGGTCACACGTAATCTTCTTCGCTTTACAAACAACACGGCACCTGTATAGCTCACTCAGACTTTTTTGTCTCTCACCAATGATTTTTCCTCCCACGTTCACCACTTTCTCAAGCACATTTCTGCTCTTCACAGTCAACCCACCATACCAACACATAAATGAGAAAGTTAGAACAGATTCCAGTAGCATGAATAAAATGTCCGAAGAATGTCAGTATTCACATGAAATGATCGCAGCTTGCGAAGACAATATAATCTGGTTTGACATTTTTTGTGGACATACTCAACATGGGATTTAAAATTCAGCTTATTATCTATAAAAGTTCCTAAATATTTGTATGATTCAACACGTTCTACTTCAGCACCTTTGATAAAAAGTGGTGGTACAGCTTTTGGATTCTTTCTAAAATCAATCAACATTTCTTTCGTTTTTGTTACATTCAGATCAAGATAGTTATGATCGCACCAGTCAACAAATCTTTGAACCTCCTTGAAGTAAACAGAATCAGAGTTGGAAAGATCCACAAGTGCTGAGTCATCTGAGTATTTAATGTACAAAGTTGAATCACTTGCTGAACAATCATTTGTATACAGAGTAAAAAGCACTGGTGATAAAACAGTACCCTGGGTAAGCTGTGGCTCACACACAAAACACACAACGCAGCGACGGCCTAGCCAACAGGTCGCTGGTTCAGACCTCGGGAGTGGCGCTCTGGCTTGGCAGCAGCGGCGTCTCCGGCCCAACTGGCTCAGCGGGTAGTCGGTCCCGGGCGCAGTGTGGCAGGCATGGTAGTTGTCGGCACTCAGGCCGGCCTCTCAACGCCGAAACAGGGCGGAGAAGAAGAAGGTAGACACAGCTACAGCCCTGACCCTCAGAAAGTGGCAGCCAGTCCCCTTCCGTCCAGGGAACACTTCTACCTGGGGGGAACTGATTAACTGCCTTGATTATCACGGCTACTATTCATTACAATCACGACTACATTTATAGTCATTAGCCACGTCACATTCCACTAGAACTTGGGACAAACATCAGCATATTCTTTCTTCAACACTACAACATTCCCTTTTACGGAATCATAACACTGCAATATTCCCTTTTCCGGAATCATAACACTACAATATTCCCTTTTCCGGAATCATAACACTATAATATTCCCTTTTTCGGAGTCATAACACTACACAGGAAAGGATTTCGATATAAACCTTTCAGAATCTAGTTTTCCAAATGGGGAAAGGATTCCCACCTAGACCCTCTTCATAAAAACATGAATACAATTCATTACACACAATTAATGATTACTTTTCATCAAACTATAAATGTCACGACAAAATGTTCATTTCGTTTTCTTGTAACACGAAAAGAATGTTCATTTCATTTCATATAATCACCAGATTTTAGAAGGTATCTTTTCCCAAAAGATTCATCTACTTCAATATATGTAAGGGAAAGATGTCCATACACTCTTGTTTACCAACACACAACTATTCAATATTCATATCAAGAGTGAGTTAAATACTCATCCACATCAAAAACCAAAACCAGCATATGTGAAGTCTCTGTCGCTCACTCTGGGAGCTTATTATCCATAGCATCAAAACTCTCCCTCTTCTCGCAAACCACATTGGAATAAACATCTTTTTTTTCCATCATGAAGTTCAGAACTAGTTAAGTCACAGAATAAACAAAAATTTTTTTCCCTGAAGACCACTTCCTTTAACACTCCCTTCATCTATTCATGTTTTCCGAAATAGTTTCGTTTTGCTACCCCATCAAGTCATAGGATAACAGAACACAACAAATACTTTCCTTTTCTAAACAAACCCTCCACAGTGCGCTGAGGAAGTTTCAGTCGCTCTTTAACGGGAAAAAATAGTGCAGTTTGTCCTCACTGGTGACAAAGCAAGGAAGGATTCCAGTCAATAGTGCAGTTTGTCCTTGCTGGTGACAAAGCACGGAAGGATTCCAGTCAATAGTGCAGTTTGTCCATCCTGGTCAATAGTGCTTGTCCACATCCACATATCACATGATATCTTAATGGAGTGTCCTGCGCGTGCCTGTACCCCATCGTCAACACAGCGCAGGCCTCCAAGAGTGGTACAGGACTGCTCTAAAGGCAGGTGAAGACAGTGCTTCTCTGGGGTCCTCCCCAGCACCTTCGGGTGTTTCTTTTTCTTCTTCATCTACAAGGTGGCAGTGGCAGATTCGCAGGGGACTTGCGTTCAGCACTTTATTCCTTTATTGAAACTTCGCTTTTTTAACCTTAGGGTCAAATTTGATGTCATCCACTGGAAAAGGAAAAAAAACATGTTACGTGCTACAGTTGCCCCAAATATGAAGCTTTTTACATATCCTTTCAATAACACACCTGTTTCCACAATCATCTGCACTGGTGCCAAACTCTGCCGCAGTGTGCCAGGTAACATGTCCTTGTTTACCTGTAGGTAAAGCTTCAGTCTTTCTTCAATCTTGATAAATAATGCACAACTTCAAACCAGTTGTTTGGTGGCGCTTTGAAATGTCAACGCTTCCATCTCGGATTAGTCTGTCTAAAACGCACATGAACACATGGCTGCTCACATTAAATACGCACAAACACAAATCAGCGAAATGTTATAGACCCGGAAATATAACCTTTTTTTTTTTTTATTATACGATGAATTCAGATTCTTTTCTATGTCTTCAGTGTGCGTGCATGCGCGCGAGCGTGTTTATGTGTGTGTGTGTGTGTGTGTGTGTGTGTGCGTGCGTGTGCGTGTTTGTGTGTGTGTGTGCGCGCGCGCGCGCACGCGTGTGTGCGTGTTTGTGTGTGTGTGCGCGCGCGGGCGCGTGCGCACGCACACGAATGTGTGTATGTATGTGTGTGTGTGTGCGTGCTTGCGCGCGCGCGCGTGTATGTGTGTGAGTGCGTGCGCCTTTGATTGCTCGTGGTAAATGAATGTTCAGAAGATGACTTAAGAACTAGAACAATTGCAATAACAAAAACAATAACAATGACATTGAGAAAGAAGTGAGGCAGGGAACATTAAACAAAAAACAAGTAGGGTAACTTTAGCTCCCATAAGAAAACCTAACACAGAGTAACTTTTATTCCAGACTGGCACGGCCTTTTAAACTTGAATAAAGTCAGACAAATACAAAGATGAACAATTCTGACAGTGGGAGAAAAAAAACAAGCGCAGGCCAACAACTCAACTGTCTTCCTAGTAATGACTTGGCAAAGATTTGGACTTAAGGAGGGGGGTTGAAGATGGAGAAACTGGGAACGTGGAATTAAGAAAATCCATTATAGATATGAACATTCTTCACTAGCTGCATGAGGGAACCATCGTAATCTCTTTCGAAGGCAGATCTATTGGTGTGTCTCTATTTGACGCCAGGAACACAGACACACACCAGCCGTGTCTCCCTGATGAGTTCCGATCCAGCGGACAAAAGGCCTCGGCGCAGGCAATACAAATAGATATCTCAGAGAGTACTAGGCCGATCTTAGTGAAAATTAGCAGGTATGTTCATTGTGGGTCACGGATGATGCCCGATGTTTTAGTTTACCGTTATAGCCGTTCTAACAGCTGTAACAGCCTGTAAACAGTTTTTTCTTCTTTATGGAATACCTCAGAAAGTACTTGGCCGATCTTTGTGAAAATTAGTAAGTATGTTCACTATGGGTCACGGATGATGCCTGATGTTTAAGTTTACCCCGTTATAGCCGTTACTAACGGCTGTAACGGCCTGTAACGGTTTTTCTTCTTTATAGAATATCTCAGAAAGTACTCGGCCTATCTTTCTGAAAATTTGTAGGTATGTTCATTATGGGTCACGAATAATGCCCGATGTTTAAGTTTACCGTTATAGCCGCTACTAACGGCTATAACGGCCCACAACGGTTTTTCTTCTTTATGGAATATCTTAGAAAGTATTTGGCCGATCTTTCTGAAATCTTTTAGGTATGTTCATTATAGGCGTTGGGCGATGCCCGCCGTTTTACTTTACCGTTACAGCCGTTACTAACGGTTATAAACGACCCATAACGGTTTTTCTTTTTATGGAATATCTCAGAAAGTGCTTGGCCGATCTTTCTGAAAATTGTAGGTATGTTCATTATTGGTCACGGATAATGCCCGATGTTTTAAGTTTACCGTTATAGCCGCTACTACCGGCTATAACGGCCCACAACGGTTTTTCTTCTTTATGGAATATCTTAGAAAGTATTTGGCCGATCTTTCTGGAATCTTTTAGGTATGTTCATTATAGGCGTTGGGCGATGCCCGCCGTTTTACTTTACCGTTACAGCCGTTACTAACGGTTATAACGACCCATAACGGTTTTTCTTTTTATGGAATATCTCAGAAAGTGCTTGGCCAATCTTTCTGAAAATTTGTAGGTATGTTCATTATTGGTCACGGATGATGCCCGATGTTTAAGTTTACTGTTATCGCCGTTACTAACGGCCCATAATGCTTTTCTTCTTTATGGAAAATCTCAGAAAGTTCTTGGCCGATCTTTCTGAAAATGTGTAAGTATGTTCATTATAGGTCATAGATGATGGCCTATGTTTACCAGAATAGCCATTACTAACGGTTACACCAGCCCAAGACGGTTTTTCCTCTTTATGGAATATCTCACGCATATTCAGTATAAACTGGGAGTACGTTTATATGCTTTGCATCTTGTTTTTGCATTTGTTCTCTCCTTCTTTTGTTCTCTCTCTTTTGTTTATCCCTTAGTCGACGTCGTCGTTGTCGTCGCCATCGTCGTCGTCGTCGTGCTTGTTGTTATGGTTTTGTACTTTTCTTTTAATTTACTGTTTTCGTGTCAAACAGCAAATTGTAAGCGTTTGAAACGTTGTATGTCGGATATAAAAACAGCAAGACAACTAAAAAGGAAGAATATCTCATTTTAATGAAATATCGGAATTTTTTTGTAAACAGACAGACAAGAAAAGGAAACAAAAACGGACAGTCTCTTTCATGAATTTTAGAGAGAGAACAGTCGTTGTAGTTCTATATATATATATATATATAAAAAATATATATATATATAGATAGATAGATAGATAGATAGATAGATAGATAGATAGATAGATAGATAGATAGATGGCATTACCTTTCGAACAAAAGCAAAATGAACACACGAAGTTGGAGAGTTTGCAATATTGATGTAACTTGGGAAAAAAATGCTTAACATGGAGATAAAAGATAGGAGGCATAACACTAACGTCGGATTTAACATGGGAATTAAGCTTTCTTCTTAACAAAAAAAGTCATAATTACTTATCATGATAATAATAATTGGAAAGAAGAAGAAGAAGAAAACAACAACAACAACAACAACAAGTGCCCCCAAAACACAAGAAGAATAAAGAGAAGGAGGGGTTGGGAAGAAGAAGAAGAAGAAGAGCAAGAACAACACACCCCCACCCACACCCACACACACACACACACACACACACACACACACACACACACACATACATACATACACATACATGCGCTCGCGCGCGCGCACGCACTCACGCACACACGTGCGCGCGCACGCACACACACACACACACACACACACACACACACACACACACACACACACACACACACACATATATATATATATATATATATATATAAGTATTCAGTCCCCCACATTAGGTAGGACTTCGCCATCTTTGCATCTTGCAGTCCAACACTTTTCCCCTTCAAGGATTTTGTTAGAAATGTCAAGAATGAAGGTAATCACTGCTGCTTAGTACATACCTGGTGCTTCTCTGCAGATGAATTCTCTTTGAACAATGTTTTCTAATCAAACTGATGACCCATTTCAACTTTTAAGTCGTATATAAATCAACACAAAAACTCGGAACTCGGGTAGCACTTTTCCCTTTACCTGTGACAATACCAGAAAAAACGCTGTTCTATCACTAACAATACCCCACCCAAAAAAAGAAGATCAGAGTGCACATACTTGAAACAGAGATAACCGGGTCAACTGTTTGCCTGTACTTCGCTCATAGATTCAAGATTGTCAGATCAGCTGTAACAGTAGTCCGTTTATAAGAGTCATACAAGATAAAAAGAAAATATTTGTTTCACAAATACAGGCACTAATTCCAAAATAACTTGAATGGTGTTCGCATGCATTTGACAGATTGCGTTGATAAGCCTGGCGGCGAATTTTCAGAAACATTCATCGACATACATAAACATGACAGTTAATGCTGGTATATCTTGTCAAATGTATTCGGGTATATTGCAATGTTGCTCTTCACTCATCAAGACGCAGCGTATTCCGACATAATGTTGAACAATGCATTTTTGAGTATTTTCTCTTCTTGGCTTTAAAAGAGAGAGAGAGTGTGTGTGTATGTGTGTGTGTGTGTGTGTGTGTGTGTGTGTGTGTGTGTGTGTGTGTGTGTGTGTGTGTGTGTGTGTGTGTGTGTGTGTGTGTGTGTGTGTGTGTGTCTGTGCCTGTGTCTTTGTCTGTGTGCGCGTGCGTTTTTTCCCTCACAAATGCCAAATAAAAGAATGAATTAAAAACGGTTTTGAAAACCGGGCATGATCTTATGTTTTCATGCATCTACAAGCTGCCCTTCATAAGATTTGTTAAGACTCATGGCACTCTGACTCAGTCATTTCTTTCCAAAGTATTTTAAAAGTTTCATTTCCAAGCTGATTTTAAAATTCGTCACCATGTCTGTATTGAAACTGCCTACTGCTTTTAATGTCTTCTTTAATTTTTTTTCTGTAGTTTCCTTCATCTCTTCCTCTCCAAGTTTGTTCTCAAAGTGGCACATGTGTATAGTTCAACAGCCATTCCACACAACAACTTTTTTTCACTTGCAGTTAAACACTAAAACGTTGACAATATATTAGATATGTTTCTACAAAGCAAAACCAAAGTGAACTTGAGCAACTCGTGGTTATCAAAACCACTGAAATGACTCAAAGTTTTGACACTAGTTCGTCATATGGTGTACTAAACCGTTATTCTTGCTAATGGTCGTGACTCTTTCTCTCTCTCTCTCTCTCTCTCTCTCTCTCTCTCTCTCTCTCTCTCAAAAAAAAAAAAAAAAAAAAAAAAAAAAAAAAAAAAAAAAAAAAAAAACGAAAACGGAAAAAAAAAAGAAGAAAAAAACGAAGAACAAAAAAACAAAAACAAAGAAAAAAAAAAAATTAATCTATCAACTTTACATTTGTCACTGCACGTCAGGCTGACTTCCAAGCAAAGTTCAAAACATTATACATGGCCATATACGACGGCTTGTCAGCAACTTGGAAGTAATAAATCATGCGCATCGCAAGCGATGAGAACTTAGGAACGAATTGAGTAAAATCACATAACTATATACCGATAGCCCGTAGAAGGCTTTGTTTAAAAACGAGTATAACACAAGCACACACACACACACACACACACACACACACACACACACACACACACACACACACACACACACACACACACACACACACACACACACACTCAAATGCACACACGCACACTTACACACACACACATGCACGCACGCACTCAAGCACACTCACACACACTCATGGATTTGTTCCTATGATTTCATTGCAGTCTATGTTTATTAATGTCATAACTTTTTCTATAAATCCATCGGTCTCTACTATATTCAATGGATATCCACTTCACTGTTGTGTGGAAGGTATTTTGTATGTACATCTGTGTTGATGGTTTTGATTCCAGATTTTAATGTGCAGTCAACGGGTCATCTCAGCCGATCCTTACTGACAGATAAGCTGGGGGGGGGGGGGGGGGGGGGGGGAGTTGTTTGTTTGTTTGTTTTTTTTTTTTTTTAATCTTTTTTTGGCTTTTGTTTCGTTATAGAGCAGGCTCAGTGGTTCTAAAAATTCTGACACAGTTTGAAAGGTATGATGTTTGTCGGCTCCGTTTGGCAAACCGACTGTTGTAAATAAGTGTACACATGCAGGCAAAACCAGCATGCCAACGCATCTGACTGGTAAGAAATGTTGAAGCTGATGATAGTGATTTTCCACACTGCTAATCTGACAACAAGCAAAAACACAGCATAGCAGTAGGCACATGAAGACTATAAGGCTGATGATAGTGATTTTCCAGACTGCTAATTTGACAACCAGCAAAATACAGCCTAGTAGCAGCCACATGAAGACTATGAGGCTGATGATAGTGATTTTCCAGACTGCTAATCTCTGACAACAAACAAAACACAGCCTAGTAGTAGCCACATGAAGACTATGAGGCTGACCACCATTGAAAGAAATGACACAGGTGCTACACAGGATTGATGTATTCCCTCCCAGTTTATATGCCTTTGGTAAAAATGACTTTGATCAGGCTAAACACATGTCACATGGTGCAACGTCTTGCTACACGATGCGACTTAACATAATGCAAACATATTATGCTCAAAAAGACACACACACACACACACACACACGCACACGCGCGCGCGCACACACACACACACGCACGCACGCACGCGTGCACGCACACACGCACGCACGCACGCACACACACACACACACACACACATCGATGTAACTCATCACAAATTTTCAGCTGACATCTCTCTCTCTCTCTCTCTCTCTCTCTCACTCTCTCTCTCTCTCTCTCTCTCTCTCTCTCTCTCTCTGCTGGTTATCAGTGACAGAATCAAGCAGAGCTGGGGGCTAGGTGCTTGCATGTGCATCCAGCAAATTACTTAAACGGTTTTGTTTTTGTTTGTTTGTTTGTTTGTTTGCTGTCCCAACCTATGCGCCACCTCAGAGGCAGTTCATACACAGGACACCACCTACTACCCCTACTGACGACAATAATTGCTTTGTCGCGGAGCGGCGTGAGTGAGCTCTCCCTCCAGAGGGCGCCACCACGTCCGTCCAACGACAGCCCCCCATTGTCTCGCCGATACCGGTGACCCCGACGGAACCAAACCAAGGCCACAGACGTGGAGAGGACATCGAAATTGAGGTCACCATGATGCATAAAGGGCCACAGAATTTGAGACATTTTTTAATGGTGATCGATGAGAATGAGGATGATTAAGATGATGCTACGGATTTCCATTTCGGTCTGAGACTACATGACAGGGCTGTACTCTACGCTTCCTTTCATAATATATCCCGGCTTCAACCAGGCCCGAGAGATATAGGCACCTGCAGTGTGGTCAGGAAATTTGAGCAACACTCTCAGAAACGTATCCATTAAGTGGACGAAAACTCGACTGAGTGGTCCCAGTCTTCCCAACTGAGTCCACAGCAAACTCAACTCTGGTTAGGAGCTGGTCAGGGTAGAAAAACCCACATGACTCTGATGGAATTCGAACCCACGACGTCCCAGCCGGGAGTCCGCGACGCTAACCACTTCGCCACGACGGTTTATTTTTTTTTGTTTGTTTGTTAATGTGTATATATCCAATGAGTGTTTTCAAACAACTCTTAAGTCATGTCTTCTGGCGTCAAAAGCTGTCAGATCGTTTTAGCTACCAGGTGATGAAAATCATGAAAGGTGCATTGGACACAGGACACAGGCCTTTAGTCTTTCAGGGAAGAAAACATGTGTCTGTATTTATGAAGTCCGTATGCACCTTCTTTACCAACCTGTCCAGTGACAGAGGAAAATGTTAATGCCCGGTTTAATTGTCTTCATTAACCAGACCCTGCGTCATGACGACCGCACTGCACCCGGAATCTTTTACAGCATTCACAGGTTTGTCAGCTGTATGTCACTTTGTTACAGGCAACATTGTCACCGTTTGTCTTTGTCAGCTTGGCAGTTTCACTAGTAACAACAGCAATCTTCTTTTCAGAGAGACAGACAGACAGACAGACAGACAGACAGAGACAGAGAGACAGACAGACGGGCAGGCAGACAGACTGACAGAGACAGAGAGACAGACGGGCAGGCAGACAGACTGACACACACACACACACACACACACACACACACACACACACACACACACACACACACACACAACACACACACACACACACACACACACAGAGAGAGAGAGAGAGAGAGAGAGAGAGAGGGAGAGAGAGAGAGAGAGAGAGAGAGAGAGAGAGCAATATCAAATACTTGACCACAAACACATATTGGTAAACAGATAATCTGCCTAACCGATTATCAGCCTGAGATCTTTGAATAGGGTAATAAGTGCAGTATCGTGGTGGATTGAAAACGTCCCATCACTGCTTGTGTATGAGTCTACTCAATATCGCCTCTATCTGAAATTCTTCAGAGGTTGATAGAATATAGAGAGCTTCAGACGACCTGAGAATGATTCATAAACAAGAGCATCGGTAGTGGTTCCTGAGGTACTTTTAGCACAAACTTCCGCTCACACACACACACACACACACACACACACACACACACACACACACACATACACGTACGCGCGCGCACGCACGCACGCACGCACGCACGCACGCACGCACACACACACACACACACACACACACACACACACACACACACACACGAATTCATACATAGAAAGAGAGGGGGGGGGGGGGGGGGGGGGGCGGGAAGTGAGAGATCACGCGTAATCGTACGTGTAGATCGTTATGCACCTGGAGATCAGTATAATGGACAAGACAGACCGTGTCCAAAGGGATGTTTGGTATGATCAATATGAACCAAACGATGTTTGGTATGATCAATATGAACCAAACGATGTTTGGTATGATCAATATGAACCGTTTGAAAAGGCCTCTGATCTGATCTTGCAAATTGGCGAACCTACTGTATGTTTGTTTGGACTGTTTGGAAACTGTATGATAATTCTTACCATGCTTCGTCTTCCTGCATCGACTTCTAGTGTTTTCTTCCACGTTCTGGCCTGGTCTGACCAGCTGCTGTTGATACTGAGTCCCCTTAATGGATTTCTGCACCGTCAATTCGGTGTGCCATTTTTTAGAACACTCGGATCCTGGCCGTGTAAACTGCGGCAGATAATGGTACACACGGCAACAGTTTTATATCTCCATGGATGCTTGTGGCACTCACCATGTTGAGAGCAGCCTCTGTGCTGTGGCCACTCCGTGTCAATGCTGTGTGGACGAAGGGAAAGTCACGCGCTACTGCTGGTATAATGACCGTTGTTATCACTCTGATCCACTGTCACGTTCTCTATGGATGGGATATACAATCTGGCGGCAGGGAGTGCCGTGAAGATGCTGTATCAGAAATGTACGGTTGGTTTAAAGAGGTGGTCTGGTTTTGGATAGACATGGTTCTATCTTGTTTTGTGCCTTTCATGCTGTTGTTGGTCAGCAACAGTGCTCTTCTCTGGACACTGGTCAGATCTCGTCTTCCTGTGCAACAAGCCGCCCAGGATTCCAGACAGCAGAAAGTGACTTCACTGTCTGTCACCTTGATTGCTACGAGTGTTGCCTTTCTCCTGCTGACAGCACCGAGTGGGATGCAGTACTTCATAGGTTCATATATTGACTTGAGTGACCCGATTCAGGCTGGACAATACGCAGTGCTCTACACAGCCAGTGTTATCCTGTGGCACTGCAATAGTGCCATCAACTTCTACTTGTATTGCCTAACGGGCAGAAAGTTCAGAGCAGCTTCAATACACATGATTTAGATTTGAGGGCTACTCTATGTCATTAAAATCAATACTGAACACACACACCATCCCCATCAGTAAGACTTCTGTCATTTAGGGCTTTTTTGCCGTAAATCCCATAATGTAACGGATCGTGTGAGATGTGTCACCACTGGTGATTCTGAGGGATCCACGAGTGGTGATTCTGATGGATCCTGTGAGAGGTGTCACCAGTGGTGATTCTGAGGGATCGTGTGAGAGGTGTCACCACTGGTGATTCTGAGGGATCGTGTGAGAGGTGTCACCAGTGGTGATTTTGAGCTCTCTCTCTCTCTCTCTCTCTCTCTCTCTCTCTCTCTCTCTCTCTCTCTCTCTCTCTTTCAAGACTAAAGAGAAAGCCACTTATTGACAAATGGTCAGTGTCACAGTCTGGTTTCCAGTTCAGGATACCTTTCTCTAAGCTCTATCATCAACACTCTCTCTAATCACGTGACACATCTAAACTGGTGGAGCTTCAAACTGCACTTCCAGCAGGACACATTCTCTGTTCTTGCACTGATGCGTGCAGAGTGGCCATTTAAAGCCAGGGTTTGTCCTCCTCTGGATTTGCTGGCAAAACGATGAAAAATAGGAAGCTGTGGTTATTGTCTGCATTTTCACTGTGCTTCTCTTTCTCTCTCTTTTTCTTTCAGTCTCAGCATGCATGCTCTGTTAGTTTGCATACTTCAGTAAGAAGACAGGCCACCTGATGTGTATTCAAACATTCTTCGTCCAGTTTCTTATTTGCGATGCCCGTGAAATAGTTCCCCATCAAAGAAATGTGGCATGCAAAGCAAAATCATAAGCTGTGTCAATCCAGAAACATTCAGCGAGAGTACAGGCGCTGACAGAACAGGTGGCAAAAGTTCAATTCGCCGACTTTCAGAACTTAACAACTACTGAAAAGTGGGAAAGTCTAGCATCCTTTGTCATAAGATGAGTTATCACGTTGTCATGAGATGAGGCAGAGATGAGTTATCACTGCCTGTCTTGTACTTCACATGGGTCAGAGTTACAATGAGGGGGGTTTCGGGTTTCTATCGTTCATGACTCTTTGTCTTAACAATTTGTATTTATTTGGGGGATTTTTGTTGTCGTTGTTTTTATACTTGCGTCTTTCTTCTTCTTTTTTTTTATGGCGGAGGGGGGGCGGGGGAAGGGGGGGGTTAGTTGTTAACAGCTTCGTTTTCTTTCCTTTTAAGGGAGAAAGACGTGTTCCCAGAACACTGCTGGTGAAGCACTTCGCGCCATCAACTAGACACTATGCCTCGTCGGTTACTTCCTAACACCCGTCCTCCCCCCCCCCCTCCCCACCCAACCCCCCCCCATCCCCCACCCTTCTGAAACGCCAACAGTGGCCTGCTACATTCTACAAAACGTGCCTGTTTCTTTGTCACTCGCTCTCAGTCGTTGTTGTTGTTTTGTTTTTCGAGCTGCACCAAAGATGTCTGCCTTTAACGTGGATGACAGCCCTTGAAGACCCTGTGTTGTGGGCTGGGCTATGATAACACTGACATGACAACTGGACTCAGCTGGAGATGTTCAGATAGATGAGTGAAGAGGTTTGGGCTATGATAACACTGACATGACAACTGAACTCAGCTGGAGGTGCACAGATGTGTGAGAGAAGAGGTTTGGGCTATGATAACACTGACATGACAACTGAACTCAGCTGGAGGTGCACAGATGTGTGAGAGAAGAGGTTTGGGCTATGATAACACTGACATGACAACTGAACTCAGCTGGTGGTGTTCCGATAGATGAGTGAAGAGGTTTGGGCTATGATAACACTGACATGACAACTGGACTCAGCTGGAGGTGTTCAGATAGATGAGTGAAGAGGTTTGGGCTATGATAACACTGACATGACAACTGAACTCAGCTGGAGGTGCACAGATGTGTGAGAGAAGAGGTTTGGGCTATGATAACACTGACATGACAACTGAACTCAGCTGGTGGTGTTCCGATAGATGAGTGAAGAGGTTTGGGCTATGATAACACTGACATGACAACTGGACTCAGCTGGAGGTGTTCCGATAGATGAGTGAAGAGGTTTGGGCTATGATAACACTGACATGACAACTGAACTCAGCTGGAGGAGCACAGATGTGTGAGTGAAGAGGTTTGGGCTATGATACCACTGACATGACAACTGGACTCAGCTGGAGGAGCACAGATGTGTGAGTGAAGAGGTTTGGGCTATGATACCACTGACATGACAACTGAACTCAGCTGGAGGAGCACAGATGTGTGAGTGAAGAGGTTTGGGCTATGATAACATTGACATGACAACTGGACTCAGCTGGAGGTGTACAGATGTGTGAGAGAAGAGGTTTGGGCTATGATAACACTGACATGACAACTGGACTCAGCTGGAGATGTTCAGATATATGAGTGAAGAGGTTTGGGCTATGATAACACTGACATGACAACTGAACTCAGCTGGAGATGCACAGATGTGTACAGACTTGCGTGGCATCATCTGTTTGCATGAAAATATAAGTAGTCGAGCTTCATACCTCATTTCGATTTTGTCTGTATACTTTCACGTTGAAAATATCTTAGCTAGCTGTCTGTCTGTCTGTCTGTCTGTCTGTCTAGCAATCTATCTACTGACATTTTAGTTTCTGTCTACTGTTCTAATTATTTTGATTATATTTATTTTCATCGCATATTTGATCCTTTCTGGTCTTGGGACTGTCAGTAGGGCACTGACTGATGACGTCATCAGAAGAACGCTGTGTGCCCGTGATCAGCTCACCGTTGTCATTAATAACCGTGGGCACTGGGTTGACATGGTTCACACAGAGCGTAGGCACTGGGTTGACATGGTTCACATAGACCATGAGCACTGGGTTGATATGGTTCACACAGAGCGTGGGCACTGGGCTGACATGGTTCACACAGAGCGTGGGCACTGGGTTGGCATGGTTCACACAGAGCGTGGGCACTGGGTTGACATGGTTCACACAGAGCGTGGGCACTGGGTTGACATGGTTCACACAGAGCGTGGGCACTGGGTTGACATGGTTCACACAGAGCGTGGGCACTGGGCTGACATGGTTCACACAGAGCATTAGTTTGCTGTTGGCCAACATGAATTAATGATGTGTATAAAGGGACCATTAAAAGAATTAATTCAACAGCAATCAGCATGCTGGCTTTGTTTCATGCGAATGAAGCAGAATACGTCATACACAATAATAGATTCATAGATGTAATGTGCTTACTGTCGAAAACCAAATGGCGAGAGAAAGGCCTCATCACAATGAAAGATATTACTAGTACTCGGGAAAGGCGTCTTTTAACTTTAGTGAAAGTACATGACTGACTTAACCAAAACAGGGCGATAACTGTGTTTCAGTACAATGCTCTACTAAATGTCATACCACAAACCTGGATTGACTGGACAAAGGATAAGAATATACGACTCGAAATGGAGAACCATGGTACCTGTGGCGCAAACCTCTTCTATGCGAAAAGAAAACAAATTAAAGAATACAAAGAGCAATAACAAACCGTTAACCCACAAGCAGTAGACTTTTTTGGAGCAGGAAACTGGACATTAGATTTAGTGAAAACGTGTGGCTAAGGTCAAGAATGGCAACAAAAGAAGTACGATTACGTGGGTTGCAATGGAAACTGTTACATAATATTTATCCACAAGTTTCAGTTTCATCAAGGAGGGGTCACTGCGTGCGGACTAGTCCATATACGCTACACCACATCCGCTAAGTTTTGAGACCACATTACGCATGATTTGAAGCTGATGGATAAATGAATTAACAACTAAGATGAGACAATAGAAGAAGACGGTCTCGTGGCTAAGACTCAGCGGATGTCTGACCTATGCATTAGCCCAATGCGCTGATCAGAGCTTGAGTGACTACCTACCTTGTTTTCTTTTTGCTTTGTTTTTTTAGTGTGTGTGTGTAGTGAATGTACACGTGTGTGTATGACGTGTGGGCATGGGTCCATGTGTGTGAGTGGGCATGTGTGTGTGTGTGTGTGTGTGTGTGTGTGTGTGTGTGTGTGTGTGTGTGTGTGTGTGTGTGTGTGAATATGGGGTAGTGAGGGAAGGAATGGA
Organism: Conus betulinus; assembly: GCA_016801955.1. Classification (NCBI taxonomy): domain Eukaryota; kingdom Metazoa; phylum Mollusca; class Gastropoda; order Neogastropoda; family Conidae; genus Conus; species Conus betulinus. The sequence continues at coordinate 80,737 of JADBJO010006704.1, read as the reverse complement.
TGGGAAGTGCGAGTGTGTATTTCATTTGACTAAAAGTGTACTATGCAAGAAACATAGCATAATGAAAGTGTCAGTGCACCACACATTATTACATAAATGAAGCCAGATGCTATGTATCAAACGTCAAAACATGAATGAAAATGACAGTGGGAAAAATAGGAGGATGGAGTCCCTACTATATAAAACAAGGGGGAAAAAAGAAAAAGAAAAAAAAAAAAAAAAAAAAAAAAAGCAAACGAAAAAAAAGTGGAACAATTGGAAGTTGGAGGATATAAAATCTGTAACGATTACGAAAAAAGATAGCTTAAATGCTTTCGTCATATAATTATATTTGAGGTACACAATGATAAAATCATATCCATCACCAGTGATATTCCTATTGCCATTTTACATAACCGTTTGTATCTTTCAGTCATTTTATTCTCAGTAGAGATTTGGGAGTGCAGCACATACATTTTATAAATTCGACATTCATAGCAGAAAGTGCATTAAAATGTACCTAATTTTCTTTTTAAAATGAATGTTGATAGTGTCTGTGATAATAACACGACTGCTGTTTGTACGGCTTCCCACTATAACCATCAGATTAGTTATCAGTTCTTTTCTTTTAATGATCTATCTATTCAATTATCTATTTATCTATACATTTATATATTTATTCCTTTGTTGTATTTCCCTACTGATTTTTATTTATTTACTTATAATTTGTTCGATCACTTGTTTGTTTGTTTGTTTGTTGTTTTCATTCAGATATTAGTTTCATCTGACATAAGATTTTTGAACATCTGTATTATATTTACCATATACAGGTTGTCAGTTTTAATGCACTTACTCGTCTTATGAATGAAAGATATCTTAATACTCAAAAATCTGCATTTAAATGATTCGTTTGTAATACTCGGCAATGATGACATGATGTTGTAGTCATACGATTTTTCACTTGATAATAATTTGTAAACCATAACCTACATGCTTTTTTTTAATAAACAAGTCTGCGCAACAAAGAGGGAGGTTCTTAAACAAAATCTAATATCCATGTAAGATTTAGGAACCCTTGGCATGTTTTGAATTTAAACGAGCAGACTTTTTGACTGTATGGTTGTCACATTGCTCATTTTCGGGTGTTATTTGACTGTTCGATTGTTAGAAGAATTTCGTGCTGTGTCATTTTCATCTGTGCCTGACAGCGTGAAGATAAAAACAGGGTGTGCATTAGTTAGAGGCCAAGCATCATAACTTTGTCAGACTTACTGATGGGACGAAAATATACATGATCAAATAACTGTCATCTGTGCATACATAATTGAATAACTCTCTCTCTCTCTCTCTCTCTCTCTCTCTCTCTCTTAAGTCTGGACTGTTTGTGTAAACAAGCGATTTTTTTTCTCGTCGTTCTTTCTTTCTTTCTTTCTTTCTTGTTTCTTTCTTTCTTGTTTTCTTTCTTCTTGTTTTCTTTCTTTCTTGTTTTCTTTCTTTCTTTTGCATTCGTTCTCTCCTTTCGTTCGTTCTCTTTTGTATTTCCCTTCAGTCGTCGTCGTCGTCACCGCCGTCGTCGTTGTCATCGTCGTCGTTTTTTGTTTTGTTTTAATTTAATTTTCTATGTTGGTGTAACAAAAAAAAAGTTGTAAACGAATTAAACGTTGTATGTCGGATGACGAAAAAAGCAAGACAACTAAAAGAAAGAATTCTCATTTTAATGAATATCAGAATTAAAGCAAACTATAAAGAAAGAAACATAAAAACCACGAACTGTCACTTTCATGAATTTTAGAGAAAGAAAACTCTTTGCAGTTACATGAAAAGGTAGTTGGCATTATAGTTGGAACGAAAGCAAAACAGGTACAGGAAGGGGAAGAGTTGAAATATTTAATTATTTTGGGGGAAAAGCTTGGTAAATGTTTAATAAATAGCTAGAGATAGAAGGCGTAACAATAACGTTAAAATTGAAAATGATATCAAATCTTTCTAAATAGATAAAAGTAAAATCAGTTAGTTTAAACACAAAAAAAAATTAAAGAGGCTTATAGTGGCAAGCAGATTTTCACTTTTATTGATTATAGAACTTACCTAGAAGAAAAAAAAAAAAAGACAAAAAAAAAAAAAAAGAAGAAGAAGAAGAAGAAGAAGAAGAAGAAGAAGAAGAAAGCAACTCTATAGAGGTTTCAGTAACGACTGAGGAATTCTTAGCGGCCTTTGAAAATGGCTAATGCTAAGAGCCAAGGACCTGGTGAATGTACAAAAGAATATTATACGTTCTGTTGGTCTGATATCAGATTTTTTGTTCCTTTGCTGTATGGACGAAAACTTCCAAACAAGGCTCTTCTTCTTCTTCTCGCATACGAAAATTCCATTGGATCTGAGGAGACTGCACTAGTGACTTGAGTGTCTGAAGCAAGCCTTGAGAAGGTTGTGTTCAGTCTGTGTTCATGAAGACGTTGCAGGTAAAGAAAGCCTTGTGTGTGTGAACAATTTTCCATCACATGGAACACTTGGAACACTTTGAGCCGACAGCTCTATGAGTCAATAGTGGGTCATGACCACCTGGCTTGACAGTGCCAGTGTAGATGAAATCAATCATTATCACGTGCTGTCGTCAGACTATAGTATGTTGGCTGCACGTTCCAGTGTGTATGAATTTCAGTGAAGTAGACTAAGTACAGGTTGTATAGGGGGTGGGGTGGGGGGGGGGGGGGGGGGGGCCAGGATACACACGAGTTTTGTAAATAACAGAAAGACGCTGTCTGTCTGTCTGTCTGTCTGTCTGTCTGTCTGTCTGTCTCTGTCTCTCTCTCTCTCTCTCTCTCTCTCTCTCTCTCTCTCTCTCAAACGAACAGAGCATACATGCTGATGTTGAAAGAAAGAGAAATAGAAGCACAGTTAGCATGCAAATAATAACCACAGGTTCCTTTTTTCATCGTTTTGCCAGCAAATCCAGCGGAGGACAAACCCTGATTTTGAACAGCCACTCTTCACACATCAATACTAGGGAAGAAAACGTGTCCTAGTGGAAGTGCCATTTCATGCTCGACCAGTTTCAGATGTCTCCTGTGACTAGAGAAAGTACTGGTGATAGAGCTACTGACAAAGATTTCCTGAACTGGACACCAGACTCTGACACTGACCATCTGTCCACAAGTATCAATTTCTTCGGTCTTTAAGACGAATCAACAGATAAGAGAGAGAGAGAGAGAGAGAGAGAGAGAGAGAGAGAGAGAGAGAGAGAGAGAGAGAGAGAGCATTAAAATGCTTTGAAATTCCTCTTACTCCATGTAATGTGCTCCATGGCAAAAGTATGAATGGCAAATAGAAAAGACGTGTACGTGCTATGACAGCTGTTGAATATTGACCATGGGGCCACGAGTGACATTGATTTCATGATGCACCGCAATACGAAACTCCTAGCTGGTATCTCTGTAGCTGGACTGAGTATCAAAAATTCAGTGCAAAACAAAATAGTCATGCTGTATCAAGGCATCGACTAGATTATCAGGCTTACCATATTGCTCGCAATCACTTTTATTCCCTGCACATTATGTCGGCTGGTAACTCCTGTCAAATTTAGTACGATAACATCTAGATTCTGCTGCTTCCTCAGTTGAGGCATCTTCCCACACTAGGGGGAGCAGCAGCAGCAACAGCCCCAGCAACAACAGTGGCAACACAGCAGTAGTAGAACAGTAGCAGCAGAAGTAGCAAAACCAGCGCTGATAACTGTACCAGCAACAGCGACTGTGACAGCAGCAGCAACAGCAGCAGCAACAACACAGCAGCTAGCAGTAGCAACAGCAGCAATAGCAGCAGGAGGAATATTATGGCCTGCTGTGGCAGTGGCAATAGAAGCAGGAGCAGCAGGAGGAATATTAGGGATA